>CM046385.1:10781914-10805583 GCA_025413485.1 Ficus microcarpa | reverse complement strand
TTCCTACAATTTCTCCTTATAAAAAAATTGGTTCTACAGATTTCGGCAAACGCGGACTTGTTAACACACTTCCATTGGCTTACTCTAGCAAAAATACACTGAAGAAATAGTCAGCCCAATCGGAACTATGAGTGTACATATACCTGTACTCATACCCGGAAATATATATATATATATGTATATCTCTAAAATGTTCATGTATATATGTGTACATGTATATCATATGTAATCTTTGAATAATTCTCAGGAGCCATTAACACGTTGCATATATGTGTAAATGTATATCACATGTAAGCTTTGAATAATTCTCAGGAGCCATTAACACGTTGCATTAGTTTTGTAATATAACATTTTAACGTAACTTGATGGAGAAAAAAGACAACTAATTAGGGTCCGATAGACACATAGGACAGGACCAAGAGGAAAGAACCAAAGGAGTGAGACAAACTCGGCATTTCTTTGGATTCACCGTTTTGTTGTTTTCTCCGTCAGTAGGCCAACAGGAACGGAAAAAAAAAAAAAATTTGTAGTTTCCTATCTTTGATCTTTGATTTGTTGCTCTTATAAATGATCGGTCTTACATGTAACCTGTAAACTCTTGTATGATTTTAATGATCTACTGGACAGTAAGGAGAAAAAATTCCAACAATTATTGTATTCCGTTTTAGACAGCTAAATGAAATTTCTTATTTTGGTGAGTCAAAAGAAAACAAAATGAGTTCAATCTGGTTAGTTTTTAGGTGTGGCATTTTATGAACAACTTGTTTAGAAAAACCAAAAAACAATGGTTTAGTTCGGTTTTACTCAGTGTCCTAGTTGGTGTTTCATTATTGTTACAACAATTGATATGTTTGAAGATGTGGCAAGCTGCTTAATATTGGAAAAGTTGGACATTTTGAAAATGGCACGTTTTGGAAGCGGACATGACAAATTGCAAATTGATTTTGGTCTACATATTGGCAAATTCGATTTTGGTATAAATCAAGGGTGGTTGCCTGAATTAAATTGGAGATAATCTTGGAGATTTCATTTCAAAGAGATTTCTAATTTGAATAAGTTTCTTATCCTATTTAAATTAGAAATTCAAACTATCCCAAAAAGGATTTTGCATTTGAAATTAGGAAAGTTGGAAGATTTTATTTCTTGGTGATTCTTGTGAAGGTTTTCCGTGATTGTTAGCAGCTATTTTAGAGGAAATTTATTTTTGGATTATGGTGAAATATTTGAATATTGAATTTCAGAATGTTTTCGGAAGTGTTGTAACAGATTAGGAAACAATTTGAAATTTAAATTATTATTTTTTATCTAAGATCTTCTTAGAGATTGGTTGCTGCTACTATTTATATGGGTCTCAAGTACAGTTTGCTCAACCATGAACACTTGGCAATTCATGCATATTTGAGATTTAGTGGCTTGTATAATCGATTCAAGACGACCGGCGACAATAGAAAGAGAGAGTCTTTGGGATGTATAAGTCTGAGAGTGCTTGTAATCACTTGATATTAGTGGATTGTTCATAGCTGGGCATGACCCTGAGGAGTATGTGTGACCGAATATCATAAAAATTATAAGTGTTTTTTATTTATTTACGTTTTCGGTGATTTAACTAAATTAGTAATTTAGTTAAATCCGGTAAATTGATAAAAACGGATCTATCAGATCTCTCTCCCTCTTTTTTTTTTTTTTTTTCTTTTTTCTTTGAGCAGCTATTCACGTTTGTTTTCTACTCGTATAACAAATATTTAAAGCTATATTTTTCTCTATCTATTCTTTTAAAAAAAAAAAAAGTAGATAAAAGATTAAATAACAGTCCTGTTTAAATTGACAAGCATAAATGATGTAAGGATTTACTTCATTTTTTGTCATTGAATTGTGAGTGCAATTCCATTTTAGTGGTTAAACTTTAAAACGTCTAATAATTGATACTCAGACTATTAATTTGTCTCATTAGTAGTCTTTTCTTCCAAAATATTGCTACAAGCTGGACTATAATTATCTTAATCAGGATTAATTTTGTCATTTTCATGTTTCATATTTTAATTGTAAAGGCTATAAATTCTCAAAACACTTATGGGGTGTTTGGAACAATAACTCCAATACAAAATTCAATTCATTTTCATTTTTTTTTTGAAAAATCAATAAAATTTTAACTAGTTTTTGAAAAGTCAAACCACTTCAACACAAAAAAAACCCCACTTTAATCTAGGCACCAACGCATGCTTATACTCTTGATACAAAAATTAACCTCGATTAAAAAGCACTTTGATCTTCACGCGAGGACTAAAAAAAAGATTGGATCTATAATTTAGGAACTAAAAATAAAATTAACCCAGAATGTGAGTAGAAACTGCGTGGTACTGCCTCCTGAATACTAGATTAAATTCTTTACCTATCAGATTTTTGACTATTTGACCATTTCGTCATCTCTTTATAAGTCCTTCCTCAATGATCAATCCATGCACGATAAAATTAATATTAAAAAAAAAAAGGGTTCTCAGACAATAAAACAAAAACATAAATAAATAAATAAATGGAACCAAGAAAATCTCTCTCTTTAAAATTAAATGCCCATTTAACGCGTTAACCTTTGGAATATTTTGGGGGACACAGCACCTGAAGAGTGACAATGATCAGGTCAAATTTGGAGCACTAGCACTTTGATAGATGCATCAATTAATTCAAGCATAAGAATAAAAAAAAAAGTTCCACTAATAATAAAAAATTCAAATGTTAAAAAAGTAAATAAATAAAACACCTTGCCTGGTCAAGTAGACAAAAAAACTTTTTGACCTAACAATGAAACTCTCTATATTGCATTTTCACCAAATATGTTCAGTCAACTTAGCACCATAATTTCTTTTCCCATCTATATAAACTCCTCACTTCTTGTCTTCTCAGACTTAAAACCATCTCTCTCTCTCTACACACACACACATACACACATATATATATCTCCCTCTCTACCACAAAATAAGTAGAATATAGAGAACAAGTACCATTTAGAAATGGGAAATGTTCCAATGACATGCTATGAAAATTTGAAGAGGTATTGGAGGAGAAGAAAATACCAGAGGCTTCACGGCTCAAACCACAACAACAAGAGGAAGCTGAGGATCATAAGGCTCGGAGATCATGGCACGAGTAGTAGCCGCTGGCAATGTAAGGCGATGAGAGATTCTGATAAGTCCAAGTCGCCAAAATTCTTGCAGAGGCTGTTCTCGCCGTTAAAGGCTTTGGCCAAGTTCCATGGCACTTACGTGAACATGATGGTACGCTTGGCGGGCAACGTCGCGCATAAGTCCTCAGGCGCCGGGGCTTTTGCCGGGAAGAAGGTCGCCAAGTCGAAGCAGATTTCGGTGGTTTCTAGTGGTGAGGAGTTGGTTGATAGTAAGTTGGTTTTGGAGATTTACAAGAGATTGGCAGCTTCTCGCCAAATGAACTCCATTGCCTAATACTAATATGTCACCATTTAGTTTACTGTTTGTGTTTTTACTAATTTTTGGTTAATTTGATTTTTTTTTTTTTGCCTTTAAATCATTAAGATTAAGTTTGTTCAATGTTGAAAATTTGTTTGCCTTTTTTTTTGGTGAGGGAAAAATTGGCTATGATGTAAAACTCAGTTGGGGAATTGTATAGTTTTGGAGTGGTGAGATCATTTCAAGTGAAAAATGAGGACTTCACATATGTGCTTTTTGCAGCTTTTAAAAGTGGTAATCAGAGAATTTTAATAACAATTAATATTAGGTAAACTTACTTTTGGTTAGATTATCTTTTAGTCTGTTGTAGCAGAAAGTAACTTTTTGAAGCGACTCGTAAAGCATTCTAAATTAAAAGTGATTAATTCAGAATCCAAATACTTTTCAAATTGTTTTTTTTTTTTTTAAGTTGCCCAAAATTCTAGCTTATAGTTTGTGCTAAGAACTCGAGCAAGGGTATGCTATGGTGGTGGTGGTGGTTGTGGGTCTCTGGTATTGATGGTGGAATGCGATGGGTTTGAAACTTTTTTTTTTTTAATGTATTTTTTATGGTATTGATATTCTCAGTAATTAAAATAACAACCTGTTAGTTACCCAAAATAAAATTAAAAGTGAATCCCATATATATGATTTACTTTTCTCAGAATGCATAAATTATAATTCTTATACCAAATATAAGAATCTTGTAGATTCTCATTTTAATCCTTAAGATTATTGCATTTCAAATGCGTCCCTAAGAATCACAATATCAAATTGGATACGTTGTTGTAAATTTGTTTTGTTTTTATATATGTTGTTATTATTTTGTTATTGAATACTTTTAAGTACATCCTAGAGCTAGATGTTAGATGAAATATCTACAAATGATGGGGCATATTTATTCAATTTTTTTTTAATAATTAAAAAGGTAGTAAACCTGAATACGCAAACACCATATGTGACAATGCAGTGGGGAAATTGCCAAAAAGAAGGTGGGTAGATTTCCCGAGGAAAGAAGTACGAACAATGAATCTTGGTGCTTTTTTCGTCATATATAAATTGACTTTTGCGTGTTCATTTTTGACTATATATACGCAGACATGAACGATACAGTAATCAAACGTGGACAACGTGGGGAGGCAGATCACTACAGTAATTATTGTAACACTTATTTTTGCATCAATTCCTCGGTGCTATTAAAGATTACTCACTATGTGAAACTATGATTTACGCGGTAAAGATGTAGCAGTTTTCACGCGGGTAATTATAGAAAGGTTAAATTATATCGGTTCTTACAATTGCAATTTCTTTTTAATTTTTAATTTTTATAATTTGCACATCTGAACTTACAAATCTGTAGTAATTTATCATTCACTGATAACAATGTTGATTTTTTTTAATATGAAAATTGACAGTTGATTTATAAATAGGTATTAAACTAAGCGTAAAAGGTATTTTTTAAATTACAAGTTCGTTGCCTTCGAAAGATTAATAATGTTATATATAGAGAGTAAATTGTTATAGATTTACAAGTTCAAGATATGAATAGTCAAAATTAAAAATAAGAGTGCAAATTGCAAGTATGGGATAATTTTAGTATGTACAGATGCAGGAAAAAAAAAAAAGCCTATAAAAAACAACCAATGAAGATTTTTGTTTTTGTTTTTTCTAGTAGGTAATGGGTTTTGAAATTATGAAGAAAATTTTTTAGATTTTAAACGTGGGATCAAGATTCTAAATTCCCTTTCTATCCATTGAGTTAGTCGCAAGAACATTATTTAGATATATACTACACTTAAATTTCTATATCAAAAGTTCTAAATTTCATTTTAAGATGCAAGAAAAAAGAAAAATTTTGCTCATTGGGAAATGAACAAATTATTACTACATATTAAGAGTGAGGGCATGGCTACTGTTCTTTCTACAGTGTGCTGACATTTTTGCCCCTCACTTGTAGTTGCTTTTTTCCATTTCTACCGTATCCAGACGGTTTTACAATTATTTTTTGGGTATAAAGATAGTTTTGCCCTTCGATTGTGGTTCCTTTTTTCAGTGGTAACAGTGATATGATGATTTTGCCCTCGCTTTTATAGTGCATAGACATTTTTGCCCTTCGTTATAGCTGTTTTCTTAGGAACTTACAGTTGTCGGACATTTTTGCCCTTCTTATGTACGTTTAGACGAATCTGCCCTTTAAAATTAGTCTATGGTGTGTTGTGTGTGCAGTGTTTCGATGATTGCACCCTTATAAACCCTAAAATGTCATCTCTTTCTCTCTCGAATGTTCATTTCATATTTTTTTTTCCTTTCTCTACCTCGCCTTTTCTCGGCATTGTTCATCTTTTCTTTCTTCAGATCTCTCTTTCTTCACCTCTTTTCTGCACTATTCGTGCTTTCTTCTCTTCTAATGCTAATATGTTTTTGGTTTTTCAATTTGGTTTAAACCTTTTTTGTTCTGAATATTTCTTCTTTTTTCGATTTCTGGTTTGTATTGTTTGTTTGTTTTTTTTTTCCTAACCGTAATTGTTTGTTTTTCTCATCTTCTACTGTACATCGATTTCCTTTTCTTTCTTTTTTTAACCTTAAATTTTAAAGATCAGATTTTGATTCATTGTTGCGTTGTGTTTTTGGTCACTTTGGCTTTTTCTTATTTTTAAATGATTTTTGTATTTTAATTTTTGATTTTTATTTTCATTTAGTTTTTGTTTTTTTTTTTTTTTTTTGTGTTTTGTGGTTTTTTTTTTTTGTTTTGTGTTTTTTTTTTGTTTGTTTTGTTTATTTTTAAGTACTTTTATTGTTTTAGGCTTCTGCATGTATATAATCTGACAAAAATTTCATCTTTTTTTGGTTTTTTTTTTTTTGGAAACGGTAAACAAATGAAAAAAAGGGGTCTATTTTTTTATTTTGTTATAATTTTTTTCATTGGACTTGGTTTTTTTCCCCTTCTTTTGAGTCTCAAGAAGGTCGCCAAGTCGAAGCAGATTTCGGTGGTTTCTAGTGGTGAGGAGTTGGTTGATAGGAAGTTGGTTTTGGAGATTTACAAGAGATTCGTCAAATGAACTCTATTGCCTAATACTAATATGTCACCATTTAGTTTACTATGTGTGTTTTTATTAATTTTTGGTTAATTGATCTCTTTTTTTTTTTTTCCTTGATTTCATTAAGATTGAGTTTGTTCAATGTTGAAAATTTGTTTGCCTTTTTTTGATGAGGGAAAAATTAGCTAATACATGATGTAAAACTCCTTGGTTGGGGAATTGTATAGTTTTGGAGTGGGGACATCATTTCAAGTGAAAAATGAGGACTTTTAAAAGTGATAATCAGAGAATTTTAATAACAATTAATATTAGGTAAACTTGCTTTTGGTTAGATTATCTTTTAGACTATTGTATCAGAAAGTAACTTTTTGAAGCGACTCGTAAAGCATTCTAATAGTGATTAATTCAGAATCCAAATACTTTTCAAAGGTTTTTTTTTTTTTTTTTTTTTTTTTTTTTTTTTTTTTTTGGTGGTTGTGGTGGTGGTTGTGGGTCTTTGGTATTGATGGTGGAATACGATGGGTTTGTTGCTTTTTTTTTTTTTTTTTTTTTTTTTAATAATGTGTTTTTCATGGTATTGAGATTCTCAGAAATTTGAAAAGCACCTTGTTGGGTAGGTTTCAGATTAACCCAAAATAAAATTAAAAGTGAATCTCATATATAAGATTTACTTTTCTCAAAATGCATAAATTATAGTTCTTCTACCGCGCGAATATAAGAATCTTGCAGATTCTCATTCCAATCCTTAAGATTATTGCATTTCAAATGCATATCTACGAATCACAATACCAGATTGGATACGTTGTTCTAAATTTGTTTTGCTTTTATATATGTTGTTATTATTTTGTTATTGAATATATACCTTTAAGTGCATCCTAGAGCCATTCCATTGAAGATGTTATATGAAATATCTACAAATGATGGGGCATATTTGTTCTTTTTTTTTTTTTTTTGTTAATAATTAAAAAGGTACTACACTTGAATATGCAAACACCATATGTGACAATGCAGCGGGGAAATTGCCAAAAAGAAGGTAGGTAGATTTCCTGAGGAAAGAAGTACAAACAATGAATCTTGGTGCTTTTTTCGTTAATTATATATAAATTGATTTTTGCGTGTTCATTTTTAATATTAGTTATTTGACTATATGTATGCAGATATGAACGATAGAGTAATCATATGTGGACAACGTGGGGAGGCAGATCACTACAGTAATTATTGTAACACTTACTTTTGCATCAATCCCTCGGTGCTATTAAATATTACTCACTGTGTGAAACTATATGATATGCTCGGTAAAGATGTTGCAATTTTCACGTGGGTAATTATAGAAAGGCTAAATTATATTGGTGCTTACAATTGCAATTTTCTATGTACTTTTTAATTGTTATAATTTGCACATCTAAACTTACAAATTTATAGTAATTTATCATTAATTGATAACAATATTGATTTTTTTGATATGAAAATTGATCACAGTTGATTTCTATATAGGTAATAAACTAAGCGTAAAAGGTATTTTTTAATTACATGTTATTCTTCAAAAGATTAATAGTGTTAAATATAGAGAGTAAATTGTTATAGATTTGTAAGCTCAAGGTATATATAGTCAAAATTAAAAATAAAGGTGCAAATTACAATTATGGGATAACTTTAGTATATACAGATACAGGAAAAAAAAAAAAAAAAAAGCCTATAAAAAACAACAAATGAAGATTTTTTTTCTCTATTAGATAGTGAGTTTTGAACACTTAATAGAGAAAATTTTTTAGATTTTAAACGTGGGACCAAGGTTCTAAATTCCGTTTCTATCCGTTGAGTTATTCTTAACTCTTAAGGTGGCCGCCATTACAAGAACATTATTTAGATCTATACTACACTTAAATTTCTATATCAAAAGTTCTAAATTTCATTTTAAGACGCAAGAAAAAAGAAAAATTTTGCTCATTGAGAAATGAACAAATTGACAACTAAAGTAGCTAGTGCTGTGTAACTAATGAAATGTCACCGTACCAAGACCAATAATTTCAGATCAAAATGGAAATATACGAAGTAGTTCCTTCAATTTTTTTCACCACGTTGATTGTCTATTTTCTGTAATTGTATAACTTTGCACGGTTTATAGAATTAGGGGGAAAAAAAAGGCAAACGAATTCTAGTGGCGGGAATGATTTTACTAAAAGAAAGTAGTAGGTGAAAGCAACTTGACAAATTTAGGGTACCTTTTTTTTTTTTTTTTTTTTTAATTTCATTTTTCTTTTTTCTCATTTATTTATACTAGTAATTGTATCATTTGTTGTTATCAGTTAAGAATGCAAATTATGGTGTCCTTTCTTTTCTCTCATTTATTTATACAAATAATATATCATTTGTTATCATTTCCGAATGCAAATTATGGTGTCCTTTCTTTCATAATGTAATGTTTATGGTTAAGTGATGTACCTTTCTTGTTGAATAGATTATTTCTTTTTGATAAATTGCTAGTTGGTCCTTGATCTTTTTATGAAATTATGATTCAATCTCTAATCTTTTTTGTGACTAAATGATCCTTAAACTATTTATATGTGATGCCCTAGAAATTTATAAACTTGATTTCATGAATTATTATCATGGATTTCCTTCATCAATATACTTCTAATGAATTATTTTGATGAATAACAAATTTCAATATAATGAATGATTTTATATGTATTATCAATATGATGATATCGATGATCTAATAATGTTAAGTTTCTCTATTTGAATGAGAAATTATATATATATGTAGAAAATGAGTTGAATGACATAAATTAAAAAATTTATTCAAAAAATTTATTATGTTGTATTAAAGGGATAATAAATGTTAATTTTTGGAAAGGAACCACAACTATTATTAGTAGGTCAATTTGATAACCTTAGTATTTATTTTGGGCATATCAATATTTAAGTATTAAGAGTATGATTGGGAAAATTAATGTGTCACATAAGTAGGAGATGAATGGTTAACATTGATTAGGAGTAAATCCAAAATTGGAAGATTGATTAAGAATTGGGATTAGATTAGAAATTAATAGTATAGATTTCATATAAAAGGATCCTATAGGCAAATCAATGACCAAGTTTTGGATACTAAGTGACTAATGAGAGGTTAGATCAAGGATTAGTGTGGTGGATAATCAAATTGATAGATCAAAGATGATAACCCTTGATCAATGGATGGAAAATTGGAAGAAAGAAAAACAAAAATAAAAATGTGAGAGTTAGAGAGAGATCTGGATTTCTAGTCAAACAAGCAAAAGGAGGCTTGAATTAAGGTGAAAGTGGTATGTTGTGCATGCATACAAACACAAGTAAGAATTGGTATGGTTAATTTAGGTAAAGGGACCATTTATTTTCCACTTTGTAGAGCAAAATTTTCACACCAACCTTTCCCTCAAAATGGCGACAATCCAAGGAGGAAATCAGCCATCATTTTCCACTTTTATCCCTCAAAAGACAGCTCCATTTAATACATATATTGGCTGAAAATAAACCCTAACATCCCATTTCATTCTCACACAAATTAACCTAAAAAACCTAGCTTCTCTAGTCACCACCAAGCTAAAAAACCACTAACACTATTCTCTATCTACAACACCCGTCTAGCACCCTCCTCTCTCCATTTTCAAGTTCCAATGAACCTCGTTACTAAGTTTGAAGAAGTGTGAAGCGGAGGTAGATGATGTATTACTAGAGGTAATCTAGTAGTTCTTTTTGTGTTTTAGTCATTTTTAGATAACTAAAGCATGTTAGTTATAATCTTCAAGTACAAGTATGATTTATTTTTAAAAAGAAAAAAAAATTACATTTTTGAAATCAAACATAAAAAAGTATTATTACATTAACTAAGGATAAGTAAGTTAGTTAACGATCCAAAAGGTCGGGTTGGTACATTATAATGGCATAATTTGAACCTTTTTACTAATAAAAGTTAATAATTGGATGCAATAGATAATATGTATAACATATATAAGTTGTATTATGTAAATTTTTTTTTTTCTTAATTACTCTTAAATAATAAATAATTTGTGATTTTGGGAAATAGTAAGAAATAGCAGATTTTTACTAACTAATTGAATTTAGTAGCATATTTTTAAAATGGTGGAAGAAAATAGCATAATATCATATCTCAGAATTTTTTTATTCTAGAAATTCCCTTGTTTGTATCTTCGTCTTCCATCTTCACGATCGTCGGACAAGTTTGCCTTTCTTCTCACGTCTGTAGAAGATCGAAGGCTGGATTTCTGACGGCTCGTCACGACAGTGTTGTGTTCTCATTAGCAACAGCTAGCGACGACGCTGGGCGTCCTCGCGCTTCCTTCACGAACCAGTTGCCACTACACGTCGCCATTGCCGTTGCCTGCTTACCGGATCTTGGGGCCTCGCCGGATTCACAGCCGAGCCGGGGAGAGGAAGAGTCATCGTCGTCGCCTATATGCCAGAACTCAGTGCCTCGTCGGATTCATAGTCCCACTAGGGAGAGGAAGAGTCGCCGTCGCTCACGGTCGCGATCTCTATTAGTGGATCGAGCTTCGCCGTTCTGTAAGTAGGTCGACGATGGTCGCGACGGTGTCGACTACTACTACTTGGAGAGGTCGCGATCAACAACGGTACAGGTAAAGCGAGATCGTGATTTTAACGTGATTCCGGCAGTTGCGCCAGGTCGGGAGAAACGATTCCGCCGTCTTGAGTCTCTGTCCAGGGGGGAGTGGCGCACGGTGATTTCGCCTGAGACGGTGCCAGAGTGCACAGTGACGACAATGACGAGTAAGATCCGGGAGAGAGAATGGAGGGTTGTGGACATTTTGGGAATTTTAAAAAACTGAAATTCAAAATATGCTGTTATTTTCACTCTTTAAAAAATTATGCTATAATATTTCACATAATATGCCATTTTTCTCTTTCTCCCCATGATTTATTTGTTCGATTTTATAGTTTTATAATTATTTTATTGCTTGTTTTATATTATTATTAGGTTTCTTTTTTTTTTTTAATAGTTAAGGATAAATTACCCTTTTTATATTTTCTAGTTAGTCTATATAACCTCTTTAATATTTATTATTTGATTCATTGATTGAAATAAAAAACCCTCACTTTCTCTTGTTCAAAAATTGATTCTTAGTTTTCTATATGGTATCAGAGTCACCATCTTATAAATTTTATTAATCTTGTTGAAGAACATTTGTTTTCTGCAAAAGCTTTTGTTGATCGAATTCCTCGTTGATTTCTGCTGCGAGCACCAATGTTCATACACCCCCCATCCGTTGCCATCCGTACACGTCCACACACCCCCCGTTCGTACATGTCCGTACATTTTTTCCCCCCCGGATTGTCTGTACAATCATTATTTGCTTCTATTTGCTCGTTTTTACATGTCTTGATTATTTTTTGTAGACATACAACCACCTCAACCTAATCCTACAATGGCTGCATCATCATTAGAGCCATTTATGTTCGAGAAGTTTTAGAAATTTCTTGCCGCAGAGTCACAAGCTACGTCTGCCTTCTCCCAAATAAGTGTAACAACTTTAAAATTTACAATATTAATTCTCTTCCTAAATAGAGAATTAAATTGTAAATTTCACTATTAATAACATTTTTCTTTATTGGTGACGAGAAAATATAAATATGATGTTACTCTTATTTTTTATTTTTAATTTGGATTTTATGAAAATATTATGTGTGAAAATCCATTATATATATAATGAATGACTAATCATAATGTTGTGATTTAAATAATTAAATTTTATGTCGTGCGAAGATTTACCTACTAAATTAAATTTAACAATCCTACTACAATATCAAAAAATTAAAAACAAAAAAAAAAAAGAAGGGGGAGGGGGGATGGATCGGGGGAGTGCCCATGTACCCCTACCTAGTAGGTAATTACCCACTGGACAAGACAGTGGGCTAAGCCCACTGCCAAAAAAAAAAAAAATTCAAGGGGAGGGGTGTACGACAACCCTCCCCTTGCTCAGTGGGCCGCTGGTCCACTAAGTCATGCAAGCAAGCAGTGAGCTACTTGTTTGCTGTCAGTAAACTGGCATAGATTGAAAAAAATTTTTTTTTTTTTTTCCTTTTTTCTTCAAAAATGGGTTGAACAAGAAGGGGAGGTTTTTGAGAATTCAAAATCCAGCCCCTAAATAAACAAAACAAAGATAACAAAACAAGAAAGAAAAATTGACTAAAATGTTAAATGATGGACTAATTAAATGACTACTCACTAAAACTACTTAGAAATATATGAAAAACCACCAAAACAACCTCCCAATATATCCTCTTCAGTTGAGCACGTTTTTGCAGAGATTTAAAATCCAAAAAAATTTCAATTTTTTAATCCACAATAAGGTTTGGTTATAAAATATTTTTAAGGTAAACCAAAAACTATTCTTTTTCTCCTTCATAAAAAGACCATACTAGTAAAGAAAAGTTTACTCTTTTTAAGATAAACAAAAAATAGTCTTCATCTAGTTTCATCCACTCCCAAGATCATTTTTTAACAAGAAGGAAGAGCCATTCCAACTGTTTTATAAGGTAAAAACCTCTACTTTCCACTTGTTTTCTAGAAAGAAAATTAACGTTTTAAAATTATTTTTATAGTGATATTTTATCTCCATTCCAGCCCCTACCTCAAGGATCCAAGAGTAAGCCTTTAAGAAGAGCTAAGAACCCACTACTTTTCTATGATGTAAATGACCTGTAAACTAGTGGTTTATCAAGTTCTTAATAATTTCTCTTTCAAAATGTGTTCTTACAAATATGAAAAAAAATCTTGGCATGGTAAATGGTTAAAATATTGTTTTACTACCTCATGAGATAATATATGTGCTTGTCATGGTTTAAAATGGCTAAAAAACATGATTTGTGTATAGAATTTGATGGAAAGTATGTTCATGTGATTTTTATGGTTATGTGATATGAAATGCGTATTGATATATGAAAATAAGAGATTATGATATGTTAATGTGTTATGCCCTCTATTTAATGGAAGTATGAATGATGAGAAAAATATTTTTGACAGCACAAATAGGCTAGAATAAGGATTAATGGCCATAAAGTACTAAAAAATAACATTTTTGGCATAAATGTTAATAAATTAGAAAAATGATATTCTGATTGAGATTTTCATATTTATAAGGACAAAATGTTACTCTTGACATAAGCATTAAGAAGAACTCAAGTTTGGTCAGAAATAAAAATGTTAGAAATGACGATTTTATCCTCAAAGGGTAAAATCATAATTTCACCAACCTAGAGACATTATTTGACTCCAAAACTTTTCAATCATGATTAGAGACTTAAAATAGACCTTGTGTTAAATTTTGGTGATAAATAGATAAGAAATGACAAAAACACCATTTTGGGGTCAAAATATAAATATAGAAACATTTATGGTCAAAAATATAAATAATAAGAACTTGTCAAAAATGAGTCATGATCCTGTGAGAATACTTTATAAGGGCATTAAGTATAAAAAAGAAAAAAAAAATACATGAACCAAAGTGTATTGGGAACTAGTTGGAGCTAAATAAAGACTAAAATACAAAAATAAATAAATAATGGGTCAAATTATTAAATCTGCTTAGACTATAATTAGACAGAATCTTTGTCACCCTTAAAACATTATATTAAGTGAAATAAATATAAGAAATAATATGATTTATATTATAATCAAATGTATGGCTTTAAAAGACACATAAGGGATTAAATGTAATACTTTTATTTGATTGTGTTTAGAAATGTAATAAGTTATGAAAGCCATTTTGAGGGATTATGGGCACTGTAAACATTATTTTAAAGCTCTAGGATAAATTTTTAAAAGCTATCCAATAAGTCTAGATTAAAAAGGGTATGTCTAATGACAACATTGAAATTATGTCAAACTAAGGGGTAAAATAGTAATTTGATAAGGAGAACATTTTGGGTTGTACGTAGAGGTTTTGTGGACCTATAAAACTGCAGTAGAGATTACTAAAAGTTAAGGTCAAAAGATTTAATAAGTTTAAATTTTAAAAATGCTTGAATAACCAAAATAAGGGTAAATTGGTAAATTAGTATCGGAGGGCTCGGTGGTAAAAAATGAACTAGCCACTAGGCTTGCTGAGATGCCATGTAATTTTTGACCAAAACTTAATAAAGACAACAAAGTTTAATGGGGTCTTAACGGGTCCAAAACAATAATAAAGTCAAAGCACTATTTAAAAATAATATAAGCTAATTACAAGTAATTTGGTCGTAATATATCCAATAATAATAATAAAGCCAAAATACTATTTGAAAATAATAAAGTCAAAACACTATTTGAAAATAATTTAAACTAATTACAAGTAATTGGGTCGCAATAGATCCAATAAGTCCACAACCTACAAAAATGACCCAATATGATGTTGGGATACTATGGTTGTCCATGATCACCTAATGGACCCAAATATAAATAAAGTAGAATTAAGTAAAATAATAAATAAGTAATTAAGTATTAAATGATTAACTCACTAATGGATTAATAATTAATGAATTTAGTATTTAAAATTAATTAATTATTGATTAAGAAATTAATTTTTGATAATTATTTAATTAATAATTAAGAATATTATTCAAAAAAAACTAAGAGACAAATTAATAATTAAATTAAAATTAATTATTGATTAAGAAAACATGTGTTCATAATCGAAAATGATTCAAAAGCTTTACGCTAACTGTCGGATGTCAATTTAAAATTAGGACACCGCATCAACTTGAGGGTAAAGCCAGAAACGATCTACGTAGATAGACAATTACGTGATTTTTTTGTAAGTATAGATCCTACCTACGGTGTGGTTATTTATGTGATATGCACAATGTGAGTTCGATGTTTATTTTTGATGATATGATATGATGCCATGATGACATGATTATTTACATGCTTTACGAAATATGATATGATGACGTGTTGATTTACACGCTTTACTAAAATATGCTATGATGATGTGTTTACATACACGTTTTTTGAATATGCCATTCTTGTATGCTCACCATATGGCTTGATATTTAAGAAAGTGAAATAAATGATATGCTGTATCAATCTTCGACTGAATAAGAGGATATTCATCTTTAGCCAAATGGGAGACAATAGCAATCTCCGACTGAATGAAAAGACATTCACTTCCGGCCAAATGGGAGATAATAATGACCCATGAAGTTAAAGTTTGGAACTTGGATGTTGACGGATTGGGTCACTCCCCCGTCCTCCCCATTTAAGGTCGCACACACCCCAATACGAGCATAAGGGCCTATAAAATGTTGAATGAATAATAATTACATAATTTGCCATGCATTTGCAATTGTATGCATTTGTGGGATTGCATGTCTATGTTTACTGAGTTTATCTCACCCTTTTAAGTTTCCCACTGTAGATAATTCAGGCAAATTGCCTATGACATATTAAGCATTGATGGATTGACGGTGCGGATACGTGATGGGTTAAAGTATGATGGGTTCTATGAATGCCACCCGTATTTTTATATTCCACACATGTTTTTAAAGATTTATTAAATGTTGTTTTGATAATAATATACTCTAATACTCACCTATGAAAGACTTAATTAGACATTGATATGACTAAATTTGAAAAGTTATGTTAGTATGTTTTGTTTAAACTAATTCTAATTATTATGGATTTTAAAGAATCAATTATTTTTAAATAATGTTTAAAAAAATTCTCTGAAATTTTAAGGGTCTAGAAATGAACTAGTAATGATTTTAAATAAGATGAAAAACTAAGTAAGCAAGTTTTTAAATGACGGCCTTGAGAGGTTGGGTCGTCACAATAGGTTTGTCATCCTTCAGTCATTCAGGTATATCTTCCTCCTTGTGAGTCTTAAATTCTGGAGCTTCTCATCATATGTCCCCTAATCTATCATCTTTTACTTCTTTTTTTCCTAATTCTTCTGCGTAAATTATGACTGTTAATGGTACTCCTATACCATTAGTAGGCGTTGGTTTGATTGTCGCACCTTATATGCCTCTTTTTAATGTTTATCACATTTCTAGTCTTATTTTAAATCTTGTCTCTATTAGTCAATTGTGTGAGTTAGGATACTTAGTTTCTTTTTCTTCTTCTACTTGTTATGTGCAAGATCCGCAATCTCAGAAGTTGATTGGGAAAGGTCGTAGGCAGGGGTACTTAATGTGATGCCCTAGAAATTCATAAATTTGATTCATGAATTATCATTATGGATTTTTTTTTTTCATTAATATGCTTCTAATAAATTATTTTAATGAATATTAAATTTTGAAATCATGAATGATAGTATATGTATCATCGGTGTGATGATATCGATGATTTAACAATATTGAATTTCTCTATTTAAATGAGAAATTTTAAATACATAAAAGATGAGTTGAACGACATATAAATTTATACGAAAAATTTATTATACTGTATTAGAGGGGTAATGTTAAATTTTGAGAAGAACCCCGATTTTTATTAGTAGGTCGATTTAATGATCTTCGTATTTATTTTGATCATAATAATAGTTAAACTTTGAGAGCATGATTGAGAATTAATGTGTCATATAGATAGAAGATGAATTATTAGTACTTATTCTTAGGAAATCCAAAGGTGGAAGATTGATCAAGAATTGTGCTTGATTTGAAATAAATGGTGTAGATTTGTTGCTAGAGAATCCTAGGCAAATTAATGGCCAAATTTTGGATAATAAATGACCAATGAGAACTTAGGGTAAGGATAGGTGTGATGGAAGATCCAATGAATGAGAATAAATATGACAACTTTGGATCAATGGTGGAAATTGAAAGAAAGAAAAACAAAATAAAGTTTACTAGAGTAAGGGGGATCGGTTTTTGAGTCTCAAAGCAAGGGGAAATGTGAACAAATGAGAAAAGAAGAAAGTGGTGCATGCATGCAACCACATGTAAGAGATAACATGGTTTATTTTGGCAAATTGACCTAAGGAAAAGACAAGTGAAAGTGACCATTTGTCTCCACTTTGTTGAACCAAATTTCACCCCAAAAACCCTCTTGGAAGTGGCAGCAATGCAGGGGTTGATTCAGCCAAAAATTTTCAATTTTACCCCCCAAAAGACAGCTCCCCTTAAGGTAAAAGTTGGCTGAAAATTAGCCCCTAACACTTCATTTTGCTCTCACACAAGTTAAGCTCATAAACCCTAACTCTTTAGCCACCACCAAGCTCAAAACAAAAAAAAAAAATCACCAACTCTATTCTCCATCTCCAACACCCCTCAAGCACCCCCTCCTACCATTTTCAAGCTCTAAGAAAGCCCGTCACCAAGATCGAAGAAGTGAGAAACGGAGTTAGATGATGTTTTACTAGAGGTAACCTAGTGTTATTCATCGTGTTTTAGTCTTTTTGGATAACTAAAGCATGATGTTTAGTTATGATCATAATGTTAGACTTCTTCTTATCTAGGAAAAAGTTTTGGGAAGAACTTGGGAGGTTCGAGATCTTAAAGGAACCTCAGAACATTTCGGTAAGATCTATGAACCTTGTTGAAGTTTACAGCTATTGTGATGATATAGCATGCATTAAAAACTTTGGTATGAAAAATAAATTATATATTAAGATTCTACAGAAGATGAGCTTCATTTTAGACTTTGGAATCACTTGATTTGCTTTTATATGTCCAAAGTTATGTGCATTTGAAGTTGTGACACAAAACTAGAGAGAAAATGAACCTCTGAGTCACAGCATAGCCACGGGTTTATTGTACTCTGAACTCTTTAGACTCAAAATTTTGGATTATAAGTTAGAGAACTAAAAACTATATTCTTTAAGCTTTCCAACAAGGTATCATACGCTTTGAACGGATAAATGTGCAATTTTTGATCAATTTTAAAAGTTTGGACTACAAACCGAAAATCCTTGCTGGAAACCTGTACTAGCCATGGGTTTTGTAGATTTTGAATTAGTAAACCATAATTTTTTATAAAACTGTTTTTATTATACAAAATAGACATTATAAGCTTTCCAGTGACATATCTTTTGTCTTATTTGGACTTATAAGTAAATTGTTATGATTTTTCTAATCTTACCCATGAATCTGGACTTGTGGTACAAATGCGGGATCAATAGTGACAAAATCTAAGTTTGTGGTGTGAAATGCTCAAGTACTAAATAAAATAACTTTACCACTGTAAAGTAGACACCTTAAGCTTCAAGATGAGATATCATGTGTTTAAAACAGATATGTACATAAATTTTAATAAATCCCTTAAGATTGTATTGTAGTCTGGTATTCTGAGATTTTAACATAAGACACTTAGGAAAACGTCTACATTAATATTTACAGTGCTTGAAATCTTAGAAAAAAAAAATTAAAAAAACAAAAACTAGATGTTTCAAGCTTTCCAGCAAGTCATCAAGTGTCCAAAACCGAATTATACTCAAATCTAAATAAATCTTACAAGTTAAAATCATACACCGATAAAATAATTAAACATTAAAATGTGACATAAGGGTAAGTCATAACATATGAATATATCTAGTTATGAAATGAGTTGATTTTAAGTGTATGACCAAATAATGTGAAAAACCCTAATTTCATAGAATTAAATCACAAGTTTTAATGGGCTAAGATAGAGTATACTAGATGGTTACTTGGCATATACCAAAGGATTACCTTAGCCCAACTAAATGAATATAACTAAGGGATTGGACTAGCCCAATGATAATAGAGGAGTATACCCTTAAATGACTCCTTGTCACCTTGATTGATTGATTAATTAATTAATTAATTAATTAATAATAACCAAATGTGATTAATAAAGAAATTAATTAATTGATTGATTAATAATTAATTAATTAATTATAAGAGTTAGTATGTGATAATCAAGATTATTATGTTGAATAACTACATAATTATAATATGTGATTAATTAGAGATTAATTAATCATTAAGCATTAATATTAATATAATCATCAAAATAACTATGGATGATTAATTAGAGATTAATCAAACATTAATCTTTAGATTAATTAAATTATTAATTATTAATATTAGAATTAATAATTAATAATTAGTACATGAGATAGAATATTTAAATAACATAATTAAATTATTAACAAGATAATAAGTCAATTAAAATTATATAATTTAATTATAATTACTCAATTAAATAAAGTAATAATTAACTATTACTTAATTAAGTAGTTAATCAATTAATTAATCAATTGCTTAATTAATTAATCAAAATAATTAATTAAATTAAATTAATTAAATAATAATAGAAAATGATTTTAATACTTAATAATTAATAAAAATTAATTATTAAGGTTAATTATTATATAAGTAAATTAAGTTCACTATAGTTTATAAAATAATTGAATAATTGAATAAAGTAATATAACTATGATTCTATCTAATAATGAGATATTGTTAAATCAGGATAATTTCTCAAATTTGCACAGTAGGAGATACAACTCCGGAACTTTAAGCACATAAGACAAGTAAGTACAAACCTCACCTACAGCATGGAACAAAATGTTTTCTTTATTAATGCTCTACGTTCGCTATGACTTGACTTGATGATTTAATGAGCATATGAATTATACGTATTGTTTTGATTAAGTAATTAATGTGCATAATTCCTCTTGCATCGACATGATGGCATGCCTCACAGATATGTATACCATGATGATAGATGTATAGTGACATGTAAATCTACACATTATCACAATTAATAAGAATTAGGCAAATAAAAGATAGGATTAAGTATCGTACCAACCTCCAATTAGTGAGAAGATATGATAAGAACGAAAGTTATAAGATATGACCTTAGAGGCTGTTAGAAAGTCACTCCCCTAACTCCCCATTGGTTGCGTGCATATGGGTTCGACATAGGGGCCCTTAAGTAGATAAGATATGTATATAATGAAGCATAAATGAACACACATATTCATATGCACTTTTAAACATTCTTGATGTTACGTGTGATGATACGATTTTGTGAAAATGTTTTTGAGATATTGTTTATACTTGCTGAGCGAAAGCTCATACTTGTGTGTTCGTACTGTAGGTAACGCAGGTAAGCAGCCCGCTACTTAGATATTTCATAGACTGACAAAGCTGTGTGGCGACGATAAAGGAAGGGAGTGGAATACTACCACGAATTTTAATTTCCGCATTTAGACTTCTTATATTATTTTTTATCGCCCATATTTATAGCTATTGTAGATGTCGGATTGCTACAGTCAAAAATTTAACGGAAATTAGTGAGACTAAATTAAATAATAGACTGGGCCCTTGACAATCGTTGATGAAATTCATAAAGCATACCGGAGAACAAAGTGTTTATATCAGAAAAGAGAATGAAAATAAATGCTTGAATCTGAAAATAAACATAAAGTAAATGAACACCAAAATTTAAAGAGGTTCGCCCGAAGGTGATGCTACGTCCTCTGAGATAATTATATTACTGTTCGTAGGTCTCTTTTACAGTACAAGAGATTATGATATTTCTGGAAAAATTCTAGCAGAGTGAGAGTATGAAAGGATTTTGGCAGCGTAGGAGTATTTTCCGATCAAGATCCTCTATGAAGGAGGGGTCTTCCTTTATTTATAGAGGAAGGATCCCAGTCTGAATCCGAAATTCTGGTGGGCGGTTATCGTTCTGACTTTATGGGACACGTGTCGAAAGACAAGTCGTGCAGTTGATTTCGACAGTTACCAGAATGAATCGTGGGTTCAGCGGTTGAAATATAATACTCATATCATCGGTTATTGTAAATGATATGACATGTCATCGATAAGCATGAGTCTGGTGGCTAAGGGATTTTTCCCTTGAAAAGCCATTTCGCAGGGTCGAACGACGAACAGTCGATAAAAGATGAACGTTCGACGAATGGTTCCATCGATCGTTGTTCATTGTTCGTATGAACGGTCAAGTCCAATGTTCGATCACATACTGAAATTTGAATGATATCGTGTGGAAGGCAGATTGGGTCCAGCCCAGTTAATCGAACGATGGATGGATGTCGATGAGTAGGTCCATAACTTGGGCATGGCCCAAATGTAATTCATCAGAGAATCGAACGTCCGTTTGATATACATCCAAGACTAACGGTACAATGGGAAGACGAAATCTAACCCCAACAACTATGTTCTAATGTTTTAGTACTACTAAACCAGTATGAGCACTCTACTAAAAAAGACTTTAGACTCTTTCATTTTAATTTATATGAAATTATAGTTTTTAAAATATTATCTAATTACAAAATTGAATAGGATATTTATCATCTAGAAGTTTCTATTTCCTTCAGTTAAAAGTTGTACTAAATTTAGTTCATAGTGCGAATATAGTTTATAAATTTTTTTTTTTTTTTTTTTGTATTTTCAGAACCAAATGTAATTAAATGTTAAGATTAAATTAAATAAGAATAAATAAGCTAGTTAACGGTCCGCAAAGTCAGATCGTTACACTTAATGTTTTGGATGAGCTCAAAGTATCAAAAGTTGCAGCTTTTAGTGTAGACTTGTCATCCTTTCGTCTGAGTCATTCGTCTTCTGATTTTTATTTATGGCATTTTTGTCTTGATCATGTTTCAATGTCTCATTTACAGTTCTTAGCTTTTACAGGAACATTAGACAATTTAAAAACTCGTGATATTTCTGATTGTAGTGCTTACAAACTAATAAAATTTTATGCTTTACCTTTTTGTAAAAGTCTTTCTTTTTCTCTTGCACCATTTGATCTAGTTTATTCTGATGTGTGGAGACCTTTTTCTGTGCTCACAAAAGAGGGGTTGTGATATTATGTTTCGTTTATTGATGACTGCACTTGATATTGTTGGTTTTATCTTATGAAGCATCGTTCTGATTTTCTTACTATTTTAATTACTTTCAGAGCTCTTGTAAAAACTAAACATTTGACTATCATAAAGTGTTTTCGTTGTGATTTGGGAGAAAAATATACTTCTAATGATTTTTATAATTTACTTGCTTCTGATGGAACAGTTCACTAAAATTCTTGTACAGACACTTCGAAACAAAATGGTGTTGCTGAAAGGAAACATAGGCATCTTGTTTAAACTGCTTGTTCTCTTTTGTTGTTTGCCAGTATGACTAGTGAATTTTGGGAAGAAGCAATTCTTACTACTGCTCATTTGATTAATAGAATTCCAACCTCCCATAATTCAGGTCTATAACAATTTGAAAAGTTGTATGGATATGCTCTTGATTATTCTTACTTACGTGTTTTTGGTTCCACCTATTTTGTTTTTCGTCCTCATGTCGAGTGTAGTAAATTGTCATTGCAGTCAGTTATGTGCGTCTTTTTGGGTTATGGTGTAGGTCAAAAAGGATATCATGTTTTTGATCCAGTTAGTCAAAAATTATATGTTTCTCATTATGTTGTGTTTCTTTAACATGTCCCATTCTTTTCTATTCATGTTAGTTCTTGTAAGCGACCAAGTCTGATCTTATATATATATTGATCCTTTCACTCTTTACATTGACACAGTCCCACAAATTGTTTCACAAGCACCTTCTCCAGTTTCAAGTAATGTTTCTTACAGAGTTCCACTGATAGCTCAGTAGATTTTGGTACTTTGACTCCTGATGCTACCATTGTTCCGTCTCCTCCTACGGCTGCCCAATCACCTCCTGAGATTGTGGCTTATCCACCTCTTCTTCATTACTCTACGAGTTCTCGTAAGTCTACTAAGCTACCAGATTTTTCTTACTCTTGTTATTCTAGCTCATTCACTTCATTTTTAGCTTCTATTCATTGTCTTTTTGAGCCATTATCCTACAGAGAGACCGTTTGTGATCCATTTTGACAGAATGCTATGACTGAAGAACTTACTGTTTTGCATCAGGCAGATACGTGGGACTTGGTACTATTATCAATAAGTAAACGAGCAATTGGTTCTCATTGGGTCTATAAAATCAAAACCAAGTCTGATGGTTCTATTGACAGATACAAAGCTCAATTTGTTGCTAAAGGTTACTCTTAAGAGTATAGTACGGATTATGAAGAGATTTTCACTCTAGTTGCAAAAATGACTACAATTCGTACACTCATTGCAGTTGCCTCTATTCGTCAATGGCATATATCTTAGATGGATATTAAACATGCCTTTCAGAAATGCTAATCTTCATGAAGAAGTTTATATGGTATCTCTTCTTGGTATTTCTCATC
>CM046385.1:10525565-10781814 GCA_025413485.1 Ficus microcarpa | reverse complement strand
CTTCTGGTTATTCGTATATTTTGCTTCCGTTGTTGTTCTTGGAGGCTCGGGAAAAAACTTCGGGTTGTTTTTATTCTTTTAATGATTTTTTTGGAACTAGATTTAGCACTTATTTTGTCACCTGTGGCCTTGGAGTTTGGTGTCTCCTCGGAAGGGAAGAGGCTTTCCTCCGTAGCCACCACCCCTGTTTCCGGTCCTCTTTTCGATTAATGTCTCGTGAGTTGGACAGTCCTGTTCAGACACAAATGGCAGTCGCGATTTTTAAGAGCCCTATAAGAACAGAGTACCACGGGAGCCAGAGAATGGAAGGGAGACAGCCTGCTGGGAGGAGACGGGTTTTTGTGCAAACTGAGACCGGATGCGTCTTGGGGATGGAGCTAGATCGCGGTGACAATGCTCATACCGTCAAGAGGAGATTGCAGCTTGCTCTTAATGTCCCTACTGAAGAGAGCTCGTTGACATTTGGAGATATGGTGTTGAAGAACGATCTTAGTGCCGTTCGCAATGATTCCCCACTTCTCCTTACTCGGAACTTTCTGCATAGAAGCTCTTCCACTCCATGTCTCTCTCCCACTGGGAAGGATCTACAGCATCGAGATAGGAGTGGTCCCATTGAAGTGTTGGGGCAATCCGATCACTTTGCTAGGACAAAGCTGTTAGTCAAGGATGTTGTGAAGGCTATCAAGATGGGGTTCGATCCGACTCCTGTTCATAGTGGCCTTGGAGGTGCATATTATTTCAAGAACTGCAAAGGTGAGAGTGCTGCTATTGTGAAGCCAACAGATGAAGAACCTTTTGCACCGAATAACCCAAAAGGATTTGTTGGCAAAGCTCTTGGGCAACCGGGCTTGAAACCTTCAGTTCGGGTTGGGGAGACAGGGTTCAGGGAAGTCGCAGCGTACCTTCTTGATGAAGGTCACTTTGCAAATGTGCCCCCCACTGCTCTGGTGAAGATCACTCATTCAATCTTTAATGTAAATGACGGGGTAAATGGGAACAAGCCTCACAAAAAGAAGCTGGTGAGCAAGATTGCATCGTTCCAGCAGTTCATTCCACATGATTTTGATGCCAGTGATCATGGGACTTCGAGCTTTCCGGTTTCTGCTGTGCATCGTATAGGGATATTAGACATTAGGATTTTTAACACAGACAGACATGCAGGGAATCTTTTAGTTAGGAAACTTGATGTGGTCGGACGGTTTGGTCAAGTAGAGCTCATCCCTATTGATCATGGTCTCTGTCTTCCTGAAACTTTGGAGGATCCATACTTTGAGTGGATTCATTGGCCTCAGGCCTCCATTCCATTTACGGAGGACGAGCTTGAGTACATTAAAAAACTCAATCCGCTCAAGGATTGTGAGATGCTGCGAAGGGAGCTCCCCATGATTCGAGAGGCTTGTCTCAGGGTGTTGGTCCTCTGCACCTTTTTCCTCAAGGAAGCTGCTGCATATGGTCTCTGCCTTGCTGAGATAGGTGAGATGATGAGTAGGGAATTCAGGAGTGGTGAGGAGGAGCCTAGTGAACTTGAGGTCGTTTGTATTGAGGCGAGGAGGATGATTATAGAGAGGGAAGTATTGCTGTCCCCCATGGCCGATCTGGAGTATGAGGAATTCCAATTTCCCATAGACTATGGCGAATGGGATTTGGACGAAACGCTGAAAATGTCAGCAGAAGAGGATTTTATGACCAGAACACCGTTTCATTTTGGAAATGGGAGCGGGCATGGTCGCCCTCAACTTCCCAAGCTGGAAGAAAGAGGAGAGGAGGAGGAAGAAGAAGAAGACGAAGACGAAAGTGATGAAGAAGAGAGAGAAGTGTATGCAAATTTTCATGCCACCGAGAAGAGGCCAACCATTTCAAACATTTCAATGTCACTGAAGAACACTAGTTTAGGTGAGAAGAAACATAAATTCCCCAAGTACGCAGGATCAAAACCCGAAAACAGATACATGGTGAACACATCATCTGGGCACAGAAGTGCGAATGAGCAGCTTCCAGCAAGCATCAGCTTTGTGAAGCTGGCTGACATGAACGAGGATGAATGGACACTTTTCCTTGAGAAGTTCCAAGATTTGCTCTATCCAGCATTTGCAAAACGCAAGTCGGCGACCCTAGGCCAGAGGCAGAGACAGAGGCTTGGCACTTCGTGCCAGTTTTAAGTTTTGAGACACAAACGTGTGGTTCGTTAGAGACGACTATGACTACGAGTACAAAAGGCGATGGATAAGATAATTAGTAGGGGTTTCTGGGAGTTGAGGATTGATAAAAAAGCTAGGTTTGCGTCTTCTCCCTGGAAGTAGTGGGGGTTTGACAGTAGGAGGATGCTGTAAATATTCTTGGCAATCAGCTGAGTGATGAGCGAGCTGAGTAGAATTTGATGTTTTTCTTGTTTTTCACCTTTTGCTTTGATTTTTTACTTCTTTTTTACTTTTTTTATTTTATTTTATTTTTTTTTCTTTCTTTGTTTCGCTCCTTGTGGGACTTTGTTTGATAAATAATTTGTAGAATGAGATTCGGGGAAAAATATATATATATATATACATATATATATATGTATAGTGAACTTTGTTTCTTGTTGTATCCACTTTTACCATTTCGAGTGTTGTTGTCCCTGTTTGGCTGGACTAAACGGTTACCACAATGCTAATATTATTACCAAAAAAAGAAGAAATATATATGTTTTTTATTTCCTATATTTTCCAAACCAAGTGCTAATTAATTTCACATAAGTGTGTGCCGTCTTGAATCCAAAAAAATAATTCACGCTCATTTTTTTCCGAATCTGTATCGTCACGCTAGTGTTTCTTTCTTCTAAATATTCATTTATTTATTTATTTTTGTTCTCAATTTTAATTTAAAAATTTTTAATTCTAAGACGGCTTGTGAAACGAGACTTAAAAAGAGGGCATGGTGGAATACCTCGAGGCATCATACCGATGTGGGGGAAACAACATTAAAGCTGGTTTGGCCTTTGGAATCTTATGATTTGGGAACAGCTGGTTGGCAATTTTCAGGTGTATAGTATCTCAAAAGTGAAGCTACAAATTTTGAGTGGAACATGAAAGGCACTTCTTTTGTTGCTTACAAGTTACAACCCCCTCCTTAACTGAAACTAACTTCTGTTGTATGTACGAATATTTGTTTGGTGATTTGTTCCATCTCAAACTAAAATATATTTTTTATCTCAATTTTTATTTTTTTTTGAAATTTTTTTTATCTAAAAAAAAAACAATAAAAATTTTCAACTCAAATTTAAAATTTTCAAATTCAATTCATTCATCAAACGACCCTTTAGCTTTCCAGTTATGTTTTATCAATCAAATGTTCACGTATATCATGTTCATTTGTATTTCGTAAGAGATGCAATGAATCCCAAAAAACTGTCTTATATATATTTGAAGAGTCGAATAAAAAACGCTCTGATTTGTATATATTCGCTATCGACAATAATAGAAGGAATCTTCAATCTTGTTCACAATTTTGTCGCCTGTCATGATGGAAGCCCCCACCTTATCATAACAATAATCTCAAAGGAGAAAAAAACCAAAAAAAAAAAAAAAAGAACAGCATAGTGAGGTCACGTGAGAAAAACAAAGTCGTATGGATAATACTGCTGAGTACTTTGCAGGTCATGGCTTTTCCTTGTGTGCTACTACTAAACAATGGGCGCCCATTACAACTTGCAAAATTAAAATTCGAGGGGCTCATCTTTTTTTGTATTTATTCGCCTTTCTTTTAAGGCGAGTTTATTGACATCTCCTATTTTATTTTTTCACTAATTTTTTAAAATCATCAACAAATTAATTATAGAATTAAAAATTATTTATTTTACTTCTTAGTTTTTTCAAAAAGTTTTTATGACTAAAATATTTGTTTTTCTTCTTTCTTTCTTCTTTCTCTACATACTTAATATAAATCACTGCACAAGATTTTTTTTTTTAATGTGTTTTGATTTTTTTTTATTTTAAAACTTTTTTCTCGTGAGATTTCTTTTTTCTTTTAGATATTCAATAAAAATTCTTCATTAGTTTATATGTTGAGATAAAAATATATGATTTTATTTTATAAGAAAGAATCTGATTTTTTTTTTTTTTTTTGCATACTTCTTCTTGATACAATAAAAACTTGAAAATAATATACTGATGACGCTGAGTATGTCATTAACATGGTTGAAAATGTTATGAATTTGATTAATATTTTTATTAGATAATTAAAAAAAGCTCACAACTCAAAGTTTGCATGAATTTCTAACCACTTTTCTCAATTATTTATAAAATGAATAATCAATCAAATTGATATATTTGATTATATATCCACATCATGCACACGTGTTTTTCATTTGCTTGTTATTTCTTAGAAAACAAAAAACTAATTATAAGATTGAACTACAAAAACTATTGAAAAATAGGAATAATAACAAACAAAATAAAAGAATCTTCTCCCAAAAAAATTCTCGTAGAAATGAAGTACAAAATGACAACAAAATATGACTTTTTTTTTTTTTTTTTTTAAAGTAAGGACAAAATGTATAGGGATTTAGACAGTAATGGGAGGAGAAAAAAAATATTTATAAGGGTTTTTTTTTTTAAATTAAACGGTGGAACAAGTAGTTATTTAATTCTAAAATTAATATGATAAGTGATTTAAAAAAGTGGATGAGAAAAATAAAATTAGGGGTGCCAATAGACCCATTTTTTCTTGGCTATGAAAAGGACCAGTCCCTTCGTTTATGTCATGCCAAATGTTGGTTGTTGAGGTGAACTATGCACTAACTAAGGGATAACAAAACCAATATTTTGTCCCTATAAGGGCACAACGCATGTTTAAGGTCCCACTAAATTGGCCCTTCTACACATTGGAGGGTCGATCCAATTATACCCTGTTTTTATGTTTTTATGTTTTTAATTATTTTTTCTCTATCTCCGGTGATATGTGGCATCGTCTTTCAAAAAAAAACATATCTGAATTATTGTCTCAATTATAATTGTTTTAGTTTTTTTGGACTTCCAATTAGATAAATTCAGAGGTCAAAAATCTAAATAAGAGGGTAAAAAAATATAAATGTCTATTAAGGAGATGGTTTTACATTTTGTTCTATCTTCTCTATCTTCTATCTTCTATCTTCTTTTGTTTTTTTTGTTTTTGTTTTTCCTTCCTTTATCTTAATCTTAATACTGCCAAAGGGTGGGTGCCAATAAATTCGTGAGCTTTTTCCTGTGTTTGGAATATTGAGGAAATTTGAGGTTTTTCTAAAGCTGTTATCTTTGAAATAATTGTGGAAAAATTTTCACCTCTGTTTGTTTGTGTAACAACAAGTGGGATAAGGCTCTTTCACTCATTGGAACCAAAATCAGTTTAAAAAAAAAAAAAAAAAGGTTAAAGTGAGCTGTCGTATGGGACTGAATAGGACAAACGACATCTTTTTTTGTTGATGAATTTGCATTAGTTACTAGCCAAAAGAGGACAGATTGGGAGCACAATCTAGGACAGTTACTATAAAAAAAAAAATTGTTATTTTAATAAGTCAAGATGGAAGTCAAACTGTTCGGATTAGCACATACAACACAGATATTCTTGTAAGACACAAAAGAGAATGTCTTAAAAGGTTGGGGAAAATTCTAGTGGGCAGTAGTAGTACCACGAGAACGCTTTGCTTGAAGATGGGTCGTAAAGGTTACTATATGTGGTGGAATGTCGTTTTCTTTGCTAACAATCAAACTTTATTCTGACGATTATAACACCATGTGAGAAAGAATGCAAGAAAGAAAGAAAGAAAGATAGACATGAAAGTTTGGTGGAACTAGTCTTGGTCCAAAAGTCATTGCATTTATAATTTGACTTGAAATCTTATAAATGCAATTAAATAAGAAAAATTTAAAATAAAATAAAAGAATATTGTGTTGGTACATACAACGTGGCGGCCTAATCCCAAAAGTGTCAGAACTTGTTTTGTTTTGTTTTGTCTTGTCTAATCTTTTTTTGGAAGAAAAATAAAAGAAGGTAATCAATGTTTGCATATCCCTCGAGTGTTATTAAAGGGTTCCTTCATATGCTGATATAAATGTTCGTTGAAGGGCATGTCTTACTCCTTGATAAGGAATGCATTGTCCTCGCTTTACTAAATGTGCTAAAGGTGAGGAGATATGTGGTCTGGTCTTAGACACTTTCATCAAGTATTATATTGGAAGGAAATAAATCTTCACGATTCTTAAGATAGTCGCTAAATACTTGAACTTTTGATCACTGATACATTATGATAATTCATGACGGCTGCCACTACATTCCGTAGTTCTTTTGTAATGTAATTGGCCATTGTCTGTAAAGTCGGTTTTTTTTTTTTTTTTTGTTTGTTTTGTTTTGTTCTTTTTAGGGAATATATGATTACTATGGTTTGAAATGCAAGGCAAAATGATGGCTTAAGGGAGGGGTCAGGAGAAGGACAAAACAAGTGGGCCTCTTCACACATGCCTGTGTACTGTCATTCCCATTACAGCATTTTGAAGCAAAGTGATGGTCAAGTTTTTAAATAAAAAGATTAGTCAATTTTGAGACTTCTACACAAGATTCCCCTCCTATCAGTACAACCATCTGAAAATTGAGAAAGAGGGAAAATGAGTAGAAAATGAGGAACAACATCCACCTAAAAGGAAAGGAAAAGGGGATAGGAATGAAATGTGAGGGTAAGGCACAACTACCAATATTGTCAATCTACATTTAAGCATAATAATAAAACTTAAAAGCGTGTGTATGTGGCTAAGAATCTTTAAGATTATCTCATTGTAAAGATGTTTTCCCGATTCTCTCTTAATTAACGAGTCTAGAGTTTGATATTCTATAACTATACTATAATGAAAGATCCCGTTAGATTAATAGATTGTGCGACGCTGGACTCATGATAATGTGAGTGAAAAGTGAACTTATGTCAGGTTCTTTTCGTTTTATTGATGGGCTTAAAAATGACTTAAAAGGCAAAGGAGACGAGAAAATGAAAGGACTATAATGATTTCATTTTTCAGTTGGCAAAGAAGATTATGCCCTTGATGATTGTGTTAAACTTCCAAGATTGTGAGTGAAGATGCAAAACGGGAATAACTTGATTGGCAAACTAACACGTGCTATAGTGTGACAAACATGGGCAAACTAACATGTGCTCTCTCATTGTTCTTGGATGACTATGATTACGCCCAAATGTGTACAAAAACAAGCGGTCGATTGTAGTACAGATCGGGCGGTCGTATCCACGAGGAGGTAATAAAAACAAACAAGAAAAGATTAGCGGACAATAGCGTAAGAGAAACAAATAATCAAAGAAAGAAAAAGAAGAAATATTTTTGTGATTTTTTTCTAATAAAATAAATTTAAAAACAACGTAATTTAAAATAAAGAAAAATTCAATAAAAAGTGGTAAGACATCAAGAATCCCCTATATGTTTCGTTTACCTATTTAGATTTTGATTCATAAAATAACTCAATTGACCATTTCACATCCCAAACAATCAATCGGAAAATAAATATTTGAAGAACTTGTGAATTAGAATTTATTTGAGTAAATAAAATTCTTACGTAAAGAGCTAGCAAAAATTATCTTATAAGAAATCCAAAAGCGACAATATACTACGAGCAATATTGCAGTAAAAGACTACTTATAAAATAATGCCACCAATATATCCTATCATGCAACAATCACATAAAAAGAGCTTGACTAGATTTATATAAAAGTTGACAATAAAATATATTGATATGAGGAATAAATAAGATGAGAGAAAATTTATTTACTCAAATGTATAAAACTTACAAACCATTGGAGAATCAAAACCCAAATAAATTCACTATACATATAGGATCATCTCTAGTCTCACCAAAGAAATTAGCCTAACATGCTCACAAAAATCCTCAAGAAAATAAGAGAAGTTGGCTCTCAACTCAATCTAAAATTCATGGAAAAAAAAACCGTCTTAAGCTTGCTACAATGACTTGCTTTTATAGACATCAATGTCCAATGGTGGTGGAAGAAATTCGGCCCAATATTCGGTATTCCAAGTGGAGATTCGCGCGGGCTTCAGCTGCTGATTTTCGGCCCGAAATTTACGCGGGCCTGTCTGGAGTAGGCAGCTGGAGGAGCAGCTGGCGAGGGGCTGGGCTGCTGCTGGAGGAGATTTCGGGCTGGCTGGCAGCTGGGGGAACTGACTTCGTGGGCCGAAAATCCCGCTGGGCCAGCTGGAGGAGGGAGTCACGCGGGTTGGCTGCTTGGCTGAGGAGCTGGAGTGAGGGGCCTGGAGTCACGGGCTTGAAGCTGGAAAGTTGGCCCGAGATTCGCGGCCCGAGATTGGCGCTGGGCCTGGTCAGCAGCTGGCCTGGACTGCAGCTGGAGCTGATTTCTCGTGGGCCGAAATTCTCGCTGGACTTCGGGCTTGGCTGCGGAGGAAAGGAAGCAGAGAAGGAAATAAAGGAAAGAAAGAAGAGGAAAAAAATAAATACATAAATGAATAAGTAAATAAATAAACAAATAAAATAAAATCATAAATATCTCCAAAATCAAATATTATGAATTAATATTATAAAAATACTTAATTAAATTATAAATTATCCAATAAATTACATAAACAAAAGCATGTTTTTGTGCATTTATCACAACCCCCAACCAGCTTATTGCTAGTCTCTAGCAATTCAAGCGGAAGAAAAATCAAGTCAAACTGAAATTTTAAATCGAAACCTGTAAAAATCATCCAAGCACTCAAACAAAACGTCAGTAAGAAATCAGAAAATGTTATCAAAGCTACTTCAGTCACTATTCCAGGGTTGTGTGTGTGTGCATTAAACCATATCCTTCTTACCACAGTCCGTAACACAAATAGTTTTGAAAAGTTCACCAAGAAAAAGTCTCAACTCCATTACCTCACGGGTGTTGGAAATATTTTAGTGTAGGGGTTTTCACTCATGGAGTTGGAAGGGAATCAGTCAACGCTCGCATGAGAGAAGGCAATTTAAGGACAAGCTAATAAACAACCATTGATCAAATGATAGGCGAATCAACTATTCAGAACATTACACCATTTTCACCATAAATAAGCTTTTGGGGTTTCATTCGGATCAAATAGAAAGTTACATAAAGAGCCGTGAAATACAAACAAACAAAAATACAACACTTTTTTTTTTTTTTTTTTTTTTTTTTTTTTTTAACAAGAGACATCATGCTTGATAGAACAAATGTAGTAAGGGAGTCTTTTGACTGCTATGCAGCCCCAGATGAGATTACAACCGAACTACATTAATACTGATGTTGAAATGAATGCTCTTGCTCTCTTTTTTCCTTTTTTTTTTTTTTTTTTTGTTTTGTTTTTTTTTTTTTTTTTTTTTTTGTTTTTTGTTTTTTGTTTTTTGTTTTTTTTTGATAATACAAGAGAAAAATGACGAATCTTACAGAATAGGACTCTATTACAAGAGATCAATTCTATCTATCAAAAATCATCCCTCAAGCAAAAGTACAAGTTAAATAGTGGTGTTCCAAATAGTGATTATACCAACTCGCAAGATCAATAAAAGTTCAAAAAGCTGTTTTCTCAACTCTCACAACTCACCAAAATTGAAACACTTAAACTTGGGAATTTTTCTCAACTAAATGTGCTAACAACCATCTTACCACAAGGTTTAACATGTGCACAAAAAGAACTCTGGAAATCATTTCTTAATAGTCAAGATAACAAAAACTGACTTAAACCGAAAATTTTGAAATCACACTTAGATAACCTTGCAAAAATTTTGATCCAAGTTCCAAAATGACAAGAATTAAGTTCACGCATGAATATGCTCACCACCCCCACCCAAAAATCAGACAGTGTCCTCAATGTCTAAAAATATGTATAAATGTGGAGAACAAGGAAAGAGAACACCTGGATGATGACGGTGAGAACGTGAACGAGCTACCTGATCTGATGCTTCAAAACACACAAACAAATATAAAGCACACAAAACAGACCAAAAATAAAGCACACAAAACACACGAAAATAAAAGAAAAAGAAATATGATACAAAAAAGTTGGAAGCAAACTATGCATAAACCGGGGCCTCAAGAATGATTTCTTCAGCCTGGCTCACTCGTTCAATGTAATGCTTCAATCTCTGACCATTGACTCTGAAAATTCTCCCATCGCTTGGGTCTTCGATCTCGACAGCACCGTTGGGAAAGACTTGTTTCACCACAAATGGACCAGTCCACCGCGACCTTAACTTACCTGGGTGGAGATGCAGACGGGAGTCATAAAGATGCACCCTCTGATTTGGCTCGAAGTTCTTCCTCAAAATCTGCTTGTCGTGAGCCACTTTCATTCTAGCCTTGTAAATCTTTGAGTTGTTGTATGCATCATTTCTCAATTCCTCAATTTCCGACAGCTGAAGCTTGCGATGTATACCTGCAGCACTGAGATCAAAGTTAAGGGCTTTAATAGCCCAATAAGCTTTATGTTCAAGCTCTACAGGTAAATGACAGGCTTTTCCAAAGACAAGCCTGTAAGGAGACATTCCAAGAGTGGACTTGTATGCAGTACGGTATGCCCAAAGTGCATCGGAAAGGCGCAAAGACCAATCTTTGCGGTCGGGGTTTACCGTCTTCTCTAAGATTTGCTTGATCTCTCGGTTTGCTAGCTCAGCTTGGCCGTTCGTTTGTGGGTGATAAGCGGTTGAAACTTTGTGGATCACCCCATATTTGCGCATGAGAGCCTCAAAAGAACGGTTGCAGAAATGAGTTCCTTGATCGCTGATGATGGCACGCGGAGTACCGAACCGAGATAACACATTTTCTTTCAAGAACTTCACAACAGTTGCATTATCGTTGGTTCGACACGGCACGGCTTCTACCCATTTAGAAACATAGTCGACAGCAAGGAGAATGTAAAGATAACCAAAAGAAGATGGAAATGGTCCCATAAAGTCTATCCCCCAACAATCGAATATCTCTATCACAATAATTGGGTTCAAGGGCATCATATGACGACGGGACAAAGTACCTAACTTTTGGCACCTCAGACAAGAACGACAAAATTCATTAGCGTCCTTAAACAAAGTGGGCCAATAAAGACCACACTGCAAGATTTTTGCGGCAGTCTTCTTCACGGAGAAATGACCACCACATGCATCGTTATGGCAAAAGTTTAGAACACTATGAATTTCATCGTCAGGAATGCATCGCCTCATGATCTGGTCGGGGCAGTATTTGTAAAGGTACGGATCATCCCAGTAGAAATTACGCACCTCGACCAAAAATTTACGCTTATCTTGAGCACTCCAATCAGCAGGAAGGTTGCCGGTCACCAAGTAGTTAACGATGTGAGCGTACCAAGGCAACTTAGTGACAGCGAACAGATGTTCATCGGGGAAATCATCTCGGATAGCAGGACCGTCGGCGGGGTCACTAAATTCGAGTCGAGAGAGGTGGTCCGCAACAACGTTTTCGACTCCTTTCTTGTCCTTGATCGTGATGTCAAATTCCTGCAACAAGAGGATCCACCTAATCAATCGCGCCTTGGCATCCTTTTTGGAAAGGAGATACTTAAGGGCTGCATGATCTGTGAAGATGGTGATGGGTGAACCAATCAGATATGCACGGAACTTGTCAAGTGCAAACACAACAGCGAGCAACTCTTTCTCAGTGGTTGAGTAGTTCAATTGAGCACTATTCAGAGTACGGCTTGCGTAATACACTACAAAGGATTTTCCCTCTCTTCTTTGACCAAGGACCGCCCCAACAGCATGGTTACTTGCGTCACACATGATCTCGAATGGTAAGCTCCAATCCGGTGACTGAATGATGGGGGCAGAAGTCAACTTCACCACAAGCGTTCGGAAGGCATCCTCACACTCTTGCGTCCACTCAAAAACGGCATCTTTGGCTAGGAGATTACATAACGGACGAGAAATCGCGGAAAAGTTCTGTATGAACCTCCTATAGAAACCAGCATGCCCGAGAAATGACCGAACTTCTTTCACTGACTTGGGGGTGGGCAATTTAGAGATAAGTTCAATCTTAGATTGATCGACCTCAATCCCTTTCTTAGAAACAACATGCCCCAAGACTATGCCAGATGGTACCATGAAATGGCACTTCTCCCAGTTGAGCACGAGACCTTTTTGTTCACATCTTGTCAAAACAGCTTCCAAGTTGAGAAGGCACGAGTCAAAGGAATCGCCGAAGACGGTCAAGTCATCCATGAACACTTCCATATATTTCTCGACCATGTCGCTGAAAATGCTCATCATGCACCTCTGAAAGGTGGCCGGCGCATTACACAGTCCAAATGGCATGCGCCGGAAGGCATAAGTACCAAAAGGACAGGTAAAAGTAGTCTTCTCTTGATCCTCCAATGCAATCTCTATCTGATAATATCCTGAGTAGCCATCAAGAAAGCAGTAGAAAGGATGACCAGCCACGCGCTCTAGGATTTGGTCGATGAACGGAAGCGGAAAGTGATCCTTACGAGTGGCGGCGTTCAGCTTTCGGTAGTCGATACACATGCGCCAACCCGTAACAGTCCTTGTGGGGACAAGAGCCCCTTTCTCGTTCTCCACCACTGTCACCCCGATTTCTTGGGCACTACCTGAGTTGGACTGACCCACTTGCTATCAGCGATCGGATAGATGATACCTGCATCCAAAAGCTTCAAGACTCATTCTTCACAACTTCTTTCATCGTTGGGTTCAGTCTCCTTTGGGGATCCCTTCGTGGAATAGCCCCGTCTTCCAACTTGATGTGATGGGAGCAAATTAAGGGGCTAATACCCTTAATGTCAGCAATCGTCCAACCTAACGCGGCTTTGTGCTCTCGCAGCATGTCGACTAACCGCTGCTCTTGTGATGCGTCAAGTTTAGATGAAATGATAACAGGAAAGGTATCACCAGCTTCCAGGAAGACATGTTTCAGACCCTCAGGCAGTTGCGTTAGTTTAAGTGTTGGGGTCTCTTCGGTGGATGGTTTTGGCTTTTCTTTCTCTCGAGGGAGCTCTTCGAAACGTGGTTGCCAAAACTTGGTTCCTCTGCCTTGTGAGTCTTTATAGATGGTAGCATTGTTGGCCAACTCACAAGGACCGGAACTCTCAGAGTCAGGATTTTGGAGGAGATCATCAAGATTATCGGAATCGCTCAGCAGTTGAACCTCCTTCGAGACGAGGGTGTCGATCAGGAATGTTTGGTGACACTCGTCATCATCATGTGGCTGCTTCGCAATGTGGAAAACATTTACCTCCAAGGTCATGTTCCCAAACGATATCTTCATGAGACCATTCCTACAGTTGATCAAAGCATTGGCTGTAGCAAGGAAAGGTCTACCGAGGATGATGGGAATCTTGGATTCCATGCTCACCACAGATTGCGTATCTAAGACGAGAAAATCAACGGGGTAATAAAACTTCTCAACTTGAACCAGAACATCCTCAACTATACCCCGAGGCTTCTTGATCGAACGATCGGCCAATTGCAAAACCACAGATGTGGGCTTAATCTCTCCTAGACCAAGTTGCGAGTATATAGAGTAAGGCATGAGATTAACACTCGCTCCAAGGTCGAGCAAAGCTTGGCCGAATTCTTGAGTCCCAATTTGGCACGAGATGGTGGGACAACCAGGATCTTTGTACTTGGGCGGTGCCTTCTGCTCGATCACCGCACTCACTTGTTCCGTTAAGAAGGCGGTCTTCTTAACGTGGTGCTTCCTTTTGACGGTGCACAGATCCTTGATGACTTTGGCATAAGCCGGCACTTGCTTGATCACATGAAGCAAAGGAAGATTAATCTTCACTTGAGTCAAATGCTCGAGGATCTCACCTTGACTATCCAGCACTTTCCCAGTTGATCGCAGAGCTTGGGGAAAGGCACCTTTACTGGAAGTTCAGTTGGCTCATCTTCTTTGGGGGCGACTTCTCGACTACTTGAAGTGACGTAGTTCTTGATGGTTCATCCAAAATCTTGCCACTACGAGTGGTGATGGCGTTAACCTCCTTGATGTTTCGCCCTTCAGAGTTGGAGGTTTGTGCCATGTGTTCCCCGTTGGGGATTGAGCTTGAGAAGGAAACTTGCCTTTTCTTGAACAGCAAGGCACTAGTCAGCTTTGTGATCTGACTCTTCATCTCTTTGCTTTCTTCCACCAATTGCGTGAAAAGTGATTCGAACTTTTGGTTCATCCTAGTTTGCGCCTCCATGAAAGATTGCAAGGTATTCTCCAGAGAACTCCTTGGCGTGTGCATGATATCTGAGGTGCAGAATTCGCCTTTGGTGGTTGTAGCTGTTGCTCCGTTCTCCATTGTCCACCCGATGGTTGTGTTTGATTGGATCTCTCCAACTGAAGTTTGGATGGTTCCTCCAGCCAGGATTGTACGTGTTAGAGAAAGGCTTGTTGTATGCCCCTAAGGCATTACATTGTTCCTCATAACCCCCTCTCATTTCATTATAAGCAGGGCAATCCTTAGCCAGATGTTCCATCCCTCCACAAACAAAGCATGGCTCTTGTGATTCCGCCCTTGCGACCATGTGGATTCCTCTACTTTCCTTGGTTTTGAGGGCCTCAATCTGTCGTGTCAAAGACTCGATTTGGATCTTGAGGTTGTCCTCTTCCCTTAGTTGGTAGACTCCAGCAGGTCGGGATCGACTGGTGCTATCAGTAGCACTTGGTCCAGTCCATGTGTGGGCTTTCTCGGCTAGCTCATTGAGATACTCGAAAGCTTCTTCGGGGTCCTTTTGGAGAAACTCACCGTTGCACATCATCTCCACAAATTGACGCTCTCGGATTGTGAGTCCTTCGTAGAAATAACTGACGAGGCGCCAACTCTCGTAACCATGGTGGGGACATTGATTCAACAAATCTTTAAACCGCTCCCAGACTTGATAGAGAGTTTCATTGTCCTTCTGAGTAAAGGTCGAGATCTGTCGTTTAAGACCATTGGTCTTATGGTGTGGGAAATACTTGTTGAAGAATGCAGTTGTCATCTCTTCCCATGATCCAATTGACCTAGGTCGCAAAGAATACAACCAGCTTTTGGCTTTGTCCTTCAGAGAAAAAGGGAAAAACTTCAATCGCGCAGAATCTGCAACGTCAGCTCGGTTGTGGAAAGTGGCCACCACCTCTTCAAACTCCCGAATATGCACGTATGGATTTTCGCTTTCTAACCCATGAAAAGTTGGCAGAAGTTGAATCATACCCGGCTTGAAATCCAAATTCGGCAGATTAGGTGGAAACATTATGCATGATGGTGTGGCCGTACGCGTAGGGTGAAGGTAGTCGTTCAACGTCTTGTGCTGGACCTCCTCGATTTGAGCCATCGCAAAAGGATTTGGAATTGCTAAAGCGTTTGGAGATGGAGGAAGGCTAGACGTAGAAGAAGAAACTTCACTAGGGTTTTCAGGTCTTCGTGCAAATCTTCCTAGTTCGTTTCTATAACGACTCATTCACCTTGAGCGATACCTTTTTTTTTTTTTTTTTTTTTTTTTTTTTTGAAAGAAAATTATTTTATAAAAAGAACACTTATGTAGATCCGCGAATCGCAACCCCTAAGAGTGCTCCCAGGAAAGATTGGTGGGGCGAGGCCTCCTTAAAAACCAACCTCCTAGACAGAACAACGTTCCCAGGAAAGATTGGTGGCGTAGAACGCTAACAGAAACCAATCTCCTAGACAGAACTCCCTTAGTTTGTACTTTTCAACGTTTCCACACAATTGTTTGTAAAAAAATATATATATATAAATAAATAAAATAAAATAAAAAAAAGGCGTGTTATATGAAATGTTAGATGTTAGCACAATTAGTATCCTAAGTTAATTATATACTAAAACCTAAGGTTACACAAATTATGAGTCCTAATTTATTAACACTAAATTGAACTAAAAAGTTAAAACCTAATATAATACAAGGAATTAGAACAAGCTATAAAATGAAATTAAATAAAAATTAACAAAAACAAAAACAAACAAAATATATATAATGTGACAGTAAATATAAACAAAAAAAACAAACAAATTTTTTTTTTTTTTTTTTTTTTATATAACGTGGACGAAAACAACAAAAACAAGGAACAGTCAAAAAAAAAGAAGGAGAAAAAAAATTTTTTTTTTTTTTTATATTTTAAAAACAAAAAAGAATAAATAAATAAATAAACTAATAAAAACTCTAACTTTTTTTTTTTTTTTTTTTTTTTTACTTAACCGGAAGAAAAGAAAAGAAGAAAAAAAAAAATATATATATATATATAGATATAAATGTACGAAATCAATAAGTTAAAAGAACTGACAAATGGTCAAAAAAAAAAATAATAATAATAATAATACAAAAACGGAAACTAATAACAATAGTAAAGGAAAAGACAAACGACAAGAAGATTTACTACAAACAAAATCAAAGATTGACAAACTATTAATGAAAAGAGAAACTGACAGAAGGGAAAAAAATAAATAAATAATAATAATAATAAACAATTGGACACAAAAATGATAAAATGTACAGAAATCAAAGCTGAAACAATTTTTTTTTTTTTTTTTTTTTCACAACAGAAAGAAAAGAGAAAAATAAAAAAAAAAAAAAAAAAAAAAAAAAAAAAAAAAAAAAAAAAAAAAAAAAAAAAAAAAAAAAAAAAAAAAAAAAAAAAAAAAAAAAATAAAAAAAATTTTTTTTTTTTTTAAATCCGGAAAAGGAAAGACAGAAAGAAAGAAGGAAAAAGAAAAAGAAAAAGATATAAAAATAAATAAATATATGAATGTATATACACGCTGCTAACAGAACCTAACCTATGCAATCTAAGTAATAACCAAAAGTGCCAATGAATTATACAAATGTAAACACAAATGAAATAAAATTAAATGAAACTGGAGAAAAAATAAAAAAATAAAAACAAAATAAAAACAAAAATGTACTTACCTCTTTGGCTTAATATCCACTGATCAATCTTGCTTCTTTGCACCTCCCCGGCAACGGCGCCAAAATTTGATTACGCCCAAATGTGTACAAAAACAAGCGGTCGATTGTAGTACAGATCGGGCGGTCGTATCCACGAGGAGGTAATAAAAACAAACAAGAAAAGATTAGCGGACAATAGCGTAAGAGAAACAAATAATCAAAGAAAGAAAAAGAAGAAATATTTTTGTGATTTTTTTCTAATAAAATAAATTTAAAAACAACGTAATTTAAAATAAAGAAAAATTCAATAAAAAGTGGTAAGACATCAAGAATCCCCTATATGTTTCGTTTACCTATTTAGATTTTGATTCATAAAATAACTCAATTGACCATTTCACATCCCAAACAATCAATCGGAAAATAAATATTTGAAGAACTTGTGAATTAGAATTTATTTGAGTAAATAAAATTCTTACGTAAAGAGCTAGCAAAAATTATCTTATAAGAAATCCAAAAGCGACAATATACTACGAGCAATATTGCAGTAAAAGACTACTTATAAAATAATGCCACCAATATATCCTATCATGCAACAATCACATAAAAAGAGCTTGACTAGATTTATATAAAAGTTGACAATAAAATATATTGATATGAGGAATAAATAAGATGAGAGAAAATTTATTTACTCAAATGTATAAAACTTACAAACCATTGGAGAATCAAAACCCAAATAAATTCACTATACATATAGGATCATCTCTAGTCTCACCAAAGAAATTAGCCTAACATGCTCACAAAAATCCTCAAGAAAATAAGAGAAGTTGGCTCTCAACTCAATCTAAAATTCATGGAAAAAAAAACCGTCTTAAGCTTGCTACAATGACTTGCTTTTATAGACATCAATGTCCAATGGTGGTGGAAGAAATTCGGCCCAATATTCGGTATTCCAAGTGGAGATTCGCGCGGGCTTCAGCTGCTGATTTTCGGCCCGAAATTTACGCGGGCCTGTCTGGAGTAGGCAGCTGGAGGAGCAGCTGGCGAGGGGCTGGGCTGCTGCTGGAGGAGATTTCGGGCTGGCTGGCAGCTGGGGGAACTGACTTCGTGGGCCGAAAATCCCGCTGGGCCAGCTGGAGGAGGGAGTCACGCGGGCTGGCTGCTTGGCTGAGGAGCTGGAGTGAGGGGCCTGGAGTCACGGGCTTGAAGCTGGAAAGTTGGCCCGAGATTCGCGGCCCGAGATTGGCGCTGGGCCTGGTCAGCAGCTGGCCTGGACTGCAGCTGGAGCTGATTTCTCGTGGGCCGAAATTCTCGCTGGACTTCGGGCTTGGCTGCGGAGGAAAGGAAGCAGAGAAGGAAATAAAGGAAAGAAAGAAGAGGAAAAAAATAAATACATAAATGAATAAGTAAATAAATAAACAAATAAAATAAAATCATAAATATCTCCAAAATCAAATATTATGAATTAATATTATAAAAATACTTAATTAAATTATAAATTATCCAATAAATTACATAAACAAAAGCATGTTTTTGTGCATTTATCAGACTACAATCAGTGTCTTCATTTAGAGGGTCAAAAAAGTTACTGTCAATAATTTATGCATCATAAAGTTTATAGATAGTTGCTTGTGATAAGAAGAAATGGATTATAATGTTGGACAAGAATCCACATTGTAGGCTGCACCCGTTTCGTTCGTACTCTCAATTCAAATAGTAAATTAAAAAAAAAAATTTAAGAGAAAAAATGTTGTAGAAAAAGTTTAAAAGTGAAAACGGGATGTCAAAACGGGCCACAAGGATCTTGGATTTTGCAGATGAGTTGTGACGCTTAGGCATATGCTTATATAGAAGAGTACATAGGACTCATTCAGGCCTTAATGTAGAGCTTCTAAACGACTAGCTAACAAATTCAAAATGTTGATTGTTGAGATAGTTGGGCCCTTTTGCACCCATGGATAATTGTTGGGAAGGAAAGGCTTAATGGGCTTATTTATGGGCCAGTTGGGTTTGGAGCTTGTTGGGCCAACTGACAAGCCTCAACCAACCATTTGCCAACAACAAGTTTACATTTTGCCTCTTGGCCTTGGCTTTAATTCCAGTCTGGTTAGTTTGTTTAGGGTCCGTTTGGTTTGGTGAATGAGTTTGAGTTGAAATTTTTAAGTTTGAATAATAACTTTTGTTGAATTTTTAGAAAAGACAAAAAAATTTTTCAAAAAAGATAAAAAACTTTTTCAGAAAAAGACAAAAATTTGAATTTAAACTTGAGTTCCAAACAGAGCCTTAGTTTTGCTTTTGGATGAAATCCTTTTACTGAGAAGTTAGGACTTTGGTATCATTCACAATTCTAGACAAACATGACATAATTTGGGATTGCTTTTAGGTTCTAAATGCACTTTGCAGAAAAAACGAAGATGAAAAATATAGTGTTTGATAACACTAATCGAATTTTTAAGTTATGAAACCGGAGTTTTTAGCTTTTTAGATTTCGCTTCAACCTTTACTTGTCCTTCAAGTAAAGAAGTGCTTCTATTAAAATCACAACAAACCCTAAAACCCTTTATTTCCAAGTAGATATCTCAATCGATTTATTCAGCGAAAATGCCTCATTCGAAAGAGTAATTAAGGGCACCACCAATCTTTGACACCTGAAAATAATGTAATGTAGGCCTCACAAAATTGATCCGTAAATAGAGCTCATTTTTCTATTAATTATAAAAGTTGTTTTGCACAACACCGGTGTGTAGCGGCGGAGCTAGACATACGTTTCAGTGAGGGCATATAACCTTTTTTTTTTTTTTTTTAAGAAAAAACAAATAACATAAAAGTAAAGGGTAAATTTTTGGGATAGAATTAATTTTGTGGGAACTATGTGAGAATTTTTAATTTTTAATAAAGATTAAAATTGAAAAAACTAAAATTTGGGTCCACCACCCTCTGCATTATTTTTCAAATCTAAAGCACCATGTCTCTTAATTTATCAAAGGAAAAAAAAAAAAAGAAAAGAAAAGAAAAGAAAGAAAGCTTGGGGGTGTATTGATCCCATCATGAATACTAAGAATTTAGTTAATCCTAAATAGGAGCATAACTCATTTAGTTAGGCCAATACAAGGACACATTGATTCGTTTGGATATCAAACATCAACAAGTCTTGGTTGCTATTTGGTCACAAAGTTGAGTCTTAATTTAAGTCCATTTAATGGTTTTCTTGTGGTTCATTTTGTTCGACAAAGCTACAAGACATATATTTGGGGTTTTTTTTTTGGGCTTTATTTTTGTGGCTAAAACAGAAAACTAGGACATTGTTGCATTAAAGAGACCTTTATATGTGTCTACGGTTTGAATTCTTGGAACTTAATTGAATTCCTAATTAATGAAGGAGAAATACATGAGTGTTAATTACACACACACACACACACACACACATATATATGCTATATAACCGTGGAAATTAATTAAAGATTACGTCCTCAACGTGCTAGAATAATGGAGGCCTGGCTAATTATGGATATACTTACAACGATCTAATTCTCTTTCAACTACTGTTTACAGTAATCAGCAAAGAATTAGTTTATCCTAATTAGTTTCATAATTGTATGGTTATTCTTTCTCCGGATAGTACATGTCAAATGACTTATAAATCTATAAAGAATCTTCTGTATTTTTTCCTCTATAGGATAACTTATAAAACTATAAAGAATCTTCTGTATTTCGTGGCCTTTATTTTTCTTCTATAGGAGAGAGAGAGAGAGAGAGAGAGAGAGAGAGAGAGAGAGCTTGCTTTTCTACCAAACCAATCATATTGAAATCATCAAACATTTGTTTTTGCTTTTGTAATTATACACTGGCATATTTAGTTACATATTCATGTGGTCATACAAACCAAACTCAACTAAACAAAATAAATAAATAAGAAAGTATAACCATAGATTAATTATTATTACAAGTAATAATAGAACAACAAAATCCAATTAAATCCAAAACACTTGTCCATATACTATATATATATATGTATGTATATTTCTCTGGCCCAGTTTGCCTAAAATGGGATCCCATTATTACTATATTTTGAGTAGGAAATCACTACACATCGCTTTCAAAATCACCACCCATTTCTCATGTAACAGTTCTGACTATTGACACGTGTATCGTGATATATCACCGTTGGTAGCAATGTTTGTTTCGAAAAAAACACCTTAAAGACATGATAAAGAAGAAATCCATTACAATTTTCATGTTAATATTTATCAGAGACTGATGTGATCACGAATGTATGTATATTTTTAGTAGGAGTAGCTAGATGTGCCTCCAGGGTCTTTCAGCAAGGCCGACGCAGTCAGAATGGCGGTAGCAGTCGACGAGGTGGTCGATGGTCAAGCCAGCAGCTTGCATGAAGGAATGCACAATCACTGGCCCCACAAACCTAAACCCACGTTTCAACAAGTCCTTGCTTATAGCCTCCGCTTTGGGGCTCCTCAGCGGCACATTTCTTGGGTATCTGTATCTGTTTATTACTGGTTTATGATTCACATAGCTCCACATGTAGTTGCTCAATGATCCAAACTCCCTCACCACCTTTATATACATATACATACATACATACATATATACAGACATACATACATATAAATATAGTCATCAAGTGAAAAAGAATTCAGATATATTTTTATATGTATATAGAGATATTTATCATGTGAAAATGAATTATGTGGGGCTTGCCTTTAGAATGCATTTAGCATTGTCAACTATGCATCTGACCCTGCTCTCAGCCAACATGATTGCTTTGTTTGATGATATCTCTGTGATCTCTTCTTCCCCCATTTTTGCAACCATGGTTGGATCAAATCCAGAAAAAGCTTCCCTAGAGTGTTAAAAGTTCATGTTATTATAAACGTATATATATATATATATATATATATATATGAAGCTCTACAATTAATGTCCTGTTAATACTAGCATAAGATAGAACACCAAATACGTGAAATTGTGTAGTATTGATGCATGATAAACTATGGAATTCATATATTTATTTTAAGTTGTCCCCCAAGTTACCAAGTTGGTTCCACATGACTTTTTTTTCTTCTTCTTTTTTTAAGCATCAAGAAAAGGAAAAAAAAAAATTCTTTGACACTTCATTAATTCGATACTAATTGTGAGATTTTGTTGCTTTATCAGAAGAAAGATAGTTATATTGATTCGGTTTAGTAGGTTTCTATTTACTGAATTCATCTTTTACAAAGTTGACCCCTCACAGGAAGAAGTCTAAAGTGGAAAGCTGGTCAGATGGCAAGCCCCTGTTTCTTTAGAGCTTTTGGCATAAGATCTCTAATAGGAAAGTATGCTAAAAATTAGGAATAAGGGAATTCGAACTTTATAATTTTTTATTATTTGTAATGATCGCATGAACTTATTATTGAATAGTAGGTATCGAACCCGAATTTGCCACAAATTCCGTTCATTTATTTGTCCAAACGTACTTCAAACTCTAAGTTGACATAACAATCAATTATTAGTATCATACAAAATGGGCCAAAGGATCCGGACCACAAATTAGATAATGTGTAATAATATTGTTGCATGATAGACTATGGAATTTATACTAGTTGTCAAGTTACTAAGTAGGTCCCATAAGAATTAATTTGTTAAATTAAACCCCGATGGTCTCTTTATCTAATGAATTTTCAGTCTAATTTTCTGTAGCAACGAATAATAAAGATTATTTTTTCTTATAATATTAATATAACATAGCGATTATTTTTTCTTTATAATATTAATATAATAATATAGTAGTGTGAGATAAATTTACAATCTAACAGATATACCTAAATAATTCCCTTCTTTTGAGAATTTCGGTCCAATTGTAGTCCATCAACATGCCAGACATTGCAAGCAGCTCGAACAATTGACTGTACTTGAACAAATTGACAAAAGTTGGCTTAATATAATTACACTTTGATTAGTGAATAATTAATCACCTGATGAGTGGAACAAGCCAAAAGACAGCTTACTTGTCATGCAAAAAAAAAAAAAAAAAAAAAAACCCACTTACTTGTCATCGTAAACTGGTACTCCCCAGCACTCGTCATGAAATGCTACGTAAACTTTATCTGTACGTTTTAAACCTTTTTTCCGTTAGTGTCCAAATATCCACACACATATATTCAAAAATTATAATTATTACTTTATTTTTGTATTTTCTAAAAGTTTTTTTTCTTAACGATATATAGTCCGCCCAACTTTTCGACTAGTTTAAATTTGTCTTTAACTTTTAATTTTGATAATCTACTCTCAAACTTTCAAGTTGTTTTAATTTATCCCATTTTATTAGACTTTGCCTCATAAGTGATAGCTAGAAAGCCCACAATGCACATATTAGGACGGAAAATCTCATGCACGGTAAAAATTTTCAAATCCAACTCAAACTCTAATGTAAATCTTATAAATTTAAATCCTCAATTTGAATGAAAATTATCAAAATGGAGTATATTACAAATAATGTAGAAATTTCAAGAGGTAAATGTCAATAAAAAATTCAGGAGGCAAGTTGTTTAAAACCAAATAGTTCGGGGGCCAAAGTGCCTAACATCCAATATAGCGTTGGACTCCAAGTATATATGTATATATATACACACACATACACAAATATAAAATTTGATAGGTGCATGTAGTGAAGTAGGTAGGGATGCTGAGAAGTGCTTAGTAATAGAAAAATATGAGTCCACAATCTAATATAGCTCTTGGGTGTTATAATATTAGTAATTGACTTTCTAAAAAATCTAAATTCCTTTTTAATGATTGATTGGAGTAGTGAATATTTGTAACACCAATGAGTGAACAACGTTGGATGGCACTTTGGCCTTCTTATTAACTTTATTAATTTCATGTGATAGAACTCTCTTAACAGCCATGAATATGTGGGCATGTAGATAATTAATTAAGTCGCCATGTAATTTTCTTTTCGACAAATTAAAAAAAAAAAAAAAAAGTAAAACATGTTATTTTTTTCCTTTAGATTACCACACCCCAACTTCCATGACTATGGCTTTTAGAGACCTCTTCCTTTGTAAGATACGGACGTAAGAACTTCCCTACGTTGAAATTTCAGCAGCATGTGACATGAAAGTCCAACTTCATATTCGATTTACCTTGCAATGTTTGAAATCTCAAAAGCTGATAAAAAGAGCTCGAGACTCTTAGAATTTAGTTAAAAATTATATGTCCAAAAAAAAAAAGTGTCTAAAAATAATGGGATTTTTTTTTCAGTCAGTTTGGAACATAGATTTGAGTAGAAAGTTCGAATGGAAAATTTAAATTTTCGTAAGAGAAAAAATTATAGGAAAAATTTTAAAGTATATGGGTTCGTATCTGTGATCCGAACAGGGTTTTGTTTAACATTTGTAAGCAAAATAGTATTGGGTTTGCTTTCAGTTCATTCATAGATAAGTCTAGCGGCAGAATCAACTTATTATTTTAGTGGGGACGTACGTTAAAGGATAAAATTTATAGAAGACTTCTAAGAATGATTATTTTTTAATAGGGACAAAATAAGAAAAACGTAAAGATTTTAAAAGTAAAATTGAAAGGGAAAAAAAAAAAAAAACATTGGGGGCGTAAGCCGCCACTCAGCCATGATGGCTCCGTCCTCAGATAAGTCCTAGCTATAAGATTCTAATATCCAGAACAACACAGAAACAAAAATAAAAAATAGAACAATAACAACTTCTGAAAAGTTGATTAGAATATTCTTAATAAATTAACAGAATATGTAGTAAAAAGTTCTAAAATTAGTGATAGAAATACTTACCACTGTTCTTTGTTATCCAATTGCACCTCCTCAACTCCTCGGGACTACTAGCCTCCTGACTCAGCTGCTGGTGTGCTGAGCATTTTTAGGAGACGGGGATTCTTTCCTCCGAGGAGGAGGCGCGACGAGGCGAAGAGCCAAAGAGATCTTGTCATCGAGAGGAGAACCGAAGTCCGCGAGGGACGAGTCGTTTGAATTCTCCGACAGCGACAGCGACAGCGACGAGAGGGAGAGAGATGAATTGCTTTTCTGAAGGCCAATAGGGTAGATTCTCTTGAGGTGTTTGGACAACAATCCGGGGCTTGTTTTCTCCTTCTTCTTCTCATTATTCTCTTTTAGAGAACCGTTGTTTCTCTCTAGGGTTGGTCTTCTCACATTTGCCTTTAACATGTTTGTGACTTGTGATTTAGAAATGATAAAAGCATGCAAAAAAAAAAAAAAACAAAAGACAAGGAAGAAAAGGAAGGAAAAAAAAAAAAAAGGCAAGCTCTGGCCTTTTTTTTTTTTTTTTTTTTTTTTTTTTGGGATGTATAGATAGTATTATGGTAAACTGGTTGGTATTTATAAAGGTGTAGATGGTCTTGGGACAAAGAGGTGTGACTCCATAGTTGGTTGGTGAAATGTGACCTTTTCTTAATTATGGATAATTACTATTATTTGCACCTTAATTTTCAAGCAATGTTCCTTTGGAAAACTTTTGTATATATATATATATATATATATATATGAAAATTGATATTTTCCACCTCTCAAAGCTATTGGACCCTCATAATTTGGTGAAAATCACCTGAAAGCTAGTAATTAAATTTGTCTTTTTAAGAAAAAAAAAATAAGAAAAAGAGAAGAAAAAAGAAAGATATAAAATGACCTATATAATCCAATACGTAAACAATGAAGTAGATAGTGAATGACCATGTCAACATGCAGATTAGGACAATTTTTTAAGATTCTGTAGAACCTGTCAAAAGCGAGATAATTAATTTTACAGGCAAATATATATTTGCTAATATGATTTCTTATTATCATTATTATATATTATTTATCTAGTTGTTGGGCTACACAGACGATAAGATATTCTATCAGTAGTGTTTTTAACATTTAATTAATTTAGTCCGAATCATATGAAAATAAAAAAGTGTACAACTGACAGAATCTTATATAGATCTAACAGTTGAAATCAAAGTGTCATTAATTAAATAAGTAGATCATGATAGACCTCACGACTATGAAAAATGGAATGGGAAGGTAAATCATATTAAATTGTACATAGAAATTAAAATATTCAAGGGGTAAAAATTTCAATTAGTTTGACTGTTGTAGGTAATCTTGTTGTTGATTCCTCTAACAGACACACCACAACAACTTATAAGTCAAGAGATTTTATTGCTTAACAGATTGTAATCCAATTACCAGTAAAAGATTCAATTCCTTGCATTAAAAATTGATAAGTTACAACAACAACTCCTTGTTGCTTAAAACTATGAAGCTAGAAGTTAGTGCACATAATTAACTTGTAGCTAGGACAGTCTCAAATGATGAATTTATTAATTTTTATTATTTTTTTTCCCTAGTGATAATTGTTTTAGTTGTGGTGTTTGTCTCAATACAAGTGTAAATGGGTCCATAACATTCTTAACTCCTACTCCTATGCCCTAAAAGTTATGAGGCATACCTTTTGCCAATAAGGAAAAAGATATTACATCCTTCATGCTTATTCTCCATTCCTTCTCCAAATTTTCTCATTTGGTCAAAAAATTTTCCTTGGTGATCCTGAAAGAAAGAAAGAAAGAAATAAAGAGAAAATACCACGCTTTTTTTATTAGAAAATATTTCATTGATTATGATGTATAAATGATTTTTTTTATCTATTAGAAAAGATTTCATTGATTATTTGCATGAAAACTTATTAAATATTTTTTTTAGGGGAAAGTCTTCTAATTTATTGAGGGAGGAGAAAGCCTTTATCTCCAGTTCTTTAATGAATTTTATGGGTTTTTTTTTTTTTGGACAATATCCAAGTAATATCGACCCTTTTTTTAATGATATATTTTTAGATTAGAATTTAGACTCCTTAGCATATTTTATTATATAATTATAGCTGTTATAACACTTGGCCCCTTAAATTTAAAAATATTATATATGTTCACCTAAAATTTGAAATCGTAACAATTTTACTCCCCTATCGTCAGTTTTTTAACTGAAAAACTCACGTAATGTGCACATAATAATTTTGAAATCGTGACAATTTTACCCCCTACTGTTAGTTTTTTAATTGAAAAACTCAAGTAACGTGCACATAACAAAGAAATTAATTATAAAAATTCTCCCCGAGTTATAGACCTTATAAAACTTTACCCTCTGTGCATTGTTAACAAATAAAGTCATTCTGCATGAGTTAGTTTATTCACGTTTTGTTTTTTACATATTATTCTTATAATTCTTATAGTTTTTCAGGAGAAGAGATATTATGTTCTGAAATTTGAGTGATAAAGTGTTACAAAAACTAATATTCTTACACAAAAAATTTTTGTAATTAATCCAAAAATAAAATACCAGAAATCCACCGTCTTGTCTCATGACAGTATATGTTGGAGCGATGGGCGGCGTTTTTGTAATTATTATTATTATTTTTCCACATTTTTTTTCCTCTGCACTTTCTGTCACAAGCTGAAAATAATAATAATAATAATAATAATAATAATAATAATTTTACCGCGAAACAACGGCATTCTAAAACCCTAAACCCTTCAATTGGGCATGTGCCAATCTGAATACTTCAAATCTCAATCTTTTTTGCCGAGAAACAAACAATTCATAATTTTTGCTGTAGTTTTCTCTCTGCCCCTATCCCTAAACTCCACCCCCACAAATTTCCATGCTCAACCGCGCCCGCCAATGGAAAAGGCCTCTCCTTTTTCGTGCAAAAATCTCGAATTCTCTCATCCCTAACTTCCCTCTTCTTCACCAAGCTCTCCGCCTCCGCCGCCGCCGCGAAGATCGACGGCGACGCTCCCATGGCCGTTCACCTCCCCAAAGACAACGCCGTTTCTGAAATCCTTTCAGGTTTGAACAGCTTCGGCTTGAGAAGCTTTCTTGGGGGGGAATTACTTCAAAACTATTTTCTCTTCTTTGAACCAAAATCCGGTCGATTTAATAATTGAAACGCTAAGCTTTCTCGTGTGAGTTTTCGTCATTCTAGGATTTCCCGGCTTGTCGTTTCTCATATTCTGGCGTGAAAATGTTGGTTGGAAGAATTGCATTTGGTGTCATAAAGCCAATGGTTGAAGAGGAAGGTAATTGTTTTTAGATTTTGTTTGTTTGTTTGTTTGTTTTTTTTTTTTTTTAATTGTTTAATTGTTATTGAGAATGTGGATTCAATTCTCGTGTGTAGATTTAGGGACTGGGATGCAAATGCTGTGGAATGGGATATGTTGGCATTTTGCAAATTCTAGGTTTGAGATGGTTCATGATGCACTCTTTGTACTTGCCAAGATGAAAGATTTGTACTTGCGTGTTCCGTTGTCGTCCTATAACTGTTTGCTATACTACTTGAGGCATACCGATTTCGTGTGGGATGTATATGATGCGATTAGGTTAAATGGAATTGCTCAAATTGGAAACCCAAGTTCCATAGTTGTAGAAGGTCTATGCTAGCAGCAAGTTACCAATTTCGTTCCCGAGGAATACTAGAGGGAAGGAGTCTGGACCTTCTTCAGTTTCATTTTACACGATCACGTCGAGGTTTTGTACATTAGGACTTCTGTGGTTCTTTCTGTGATGTACAAATGTGAACCACTTCCTGAATATGTGTTGCAGGTTCTATGGAGGAAGCATTGGAGTCCACAGATAACATGGAGAAGCATGGTTAAGAGCTTAACATTGTAACCTATAACATTCTTGCATAATGGTTTCATCTACTTGGTTTAAGTTATGGGCTGAGTTCTGATGGTCGTTCAGAAAATGTCGCTTGAAGGGTCGAATCCGGATCATGTCAAATGTTGCATAGGAGATGTCAAGAAAGCCCTTAAGCTGCGGGAAGAGATGCTATCACGAGTTTCGAGTTGAGTGTCATGGTGTATGGTGTATTGTTTAGCTCTTTGTTTAAGAATGGACAGGTTGAAGTAGCTTTAAAATTGCTTCATCAAATGGAAGCGTTGGCTTGGCACCATGGTACCAACAACAAGGGACTTGATGTCGATACGGTTTTGTGTAACGTTATGATTGATGGGTAAATAAAACTAGGTAATTCATTTCAACAAACAAGCAATTGAAAAGGGATCGGTTCTAAAGTGTCACTTTCAATATTCTGATGTACTGATTCTGCAAAATTGGAATACTTGTTGAGGCTCACCACCTTTTGCATATCATCACGCCGCATGGATTGGTAAGGAATGTGGTTACTTAGGGCGATCGTTTGGACCTCTGTCTCCAACCTCTGTTTTTGAGGTTGGTTTGAAAAGTGCCTATTTTGATTTGTCACGGTAAAAATCCACATTTCTCTCTAAAATAAAATTTAAATTTAAAAAGTCCATTACTTTATTATTCCAAGTTAAAATGAGATGATTTTTTTCCCCCTAAACGCCAACAACGATGAGAAGAATAAAACAAGACCAATATTGTCTATTAAAATCCTAAATGTTTTAGGTTTTTGCAATTTAAAATAACACAATTCATTTTTAATTAACACTTAAACAAACATATTTTCAAACAAAACTCCAAAACCCAACTCCAACCTATAGTCGGAACAAACCTTAACCTGTAGTCATCAAAGGACTTTGCAAACAGTGGAAGCTGCAAGAGACTCCACTGGTTAGGAAAATGTACTCTAATCTAGTTCCAGATCATATCACTGTGGTCTACTCCCTAATTCATATAGTTACAATATTATTATCACCTCAAGAAAGTCGTGCCAAAAGGATGCTCACAGATGTACATCCAGATAGTCTTTTGTCAAATACCACATTCATTTATCATTTCTCTGCTAAGGTGGACCACAATACGCAACCTCAAAGTTCAGAAAAATTGCACATTGTTTTGTTATATATATATATATATATATATATATATATATATATGGAACAAAATTGCTTATTGATAGTTGTTAGGAACCCGATCTACACAGAAGCAAAAACACAGAGTAGCACCACCAAAACACAGAGAATGAACTTAGAAAATAGGGAGCTCCTTTTATTTATCAACAAGCTCCTTCTCAATAGTGAATGGAGAAGAGCAACAACACAGAAGAGGTAAGAGACTGGAAATAAAGAAAGATGAGGAGTTTTGTGGACTCCCCACTTCCAAGGCACTAGGCCAAAAACCAAAATATAAATTCCACAACCTACCTATTTCCCTTCTTGAGGAATTTCAATGTACAATTGAAACTTGAACAGTTGGAACAATTACTACAGTTTAAAACAGTTATTGTATTGAACAGTGATTGTAAACGCCTATAATCTTCACTTCATGTGGAGTCAGTAACTTCATGGCTTTGCAGTTTGGAAATTTACATTGCAAGACTAATCTGTAGAAAGAAGAGTAAATATTATTATCTTTCTTTTTTATTTACCATACACCAAAAAATATTCACAATGTCAACTAAAAAAAATCGCATGCTACTACTCAAATAAATTAGTGAAAAATTATAGTATATTAAAAAAAACATAAAGTAATATCATAATTTACTCACCCGTCTTCGTCGGTATCCATAAAAATCCACTCACTGTCAGATGGAAGTTTTGGAGTTTTTGAACACTACGTCTTGTGAATTGTAATTTTTGGATATTGTATTATGAAATTTTTGGATATTATATTATGAAAATGCACATTGAAACACCGATCTGCAAAAAAGAACAAATATGATCTTATTTCAATTTTGTTATTCACCATATTTACATTATATTATTCTTTCTTATGCATACACTAACTTATGCACTTCTGATTAAAAAAAAAAAAAAAAACCCAGAAAAATCAATGATTAAAGTGCTCTTTGGCTGTGACAATTAAAAACAAATGCTTTGGATTCCTTATATAACAGTTCAAATCTCTCAACTCTTACTCTTATTTTCTTTTCGATGTGGGATTAATCTCCCTTTTGTCTTGTCAAAATCCTAAAACATGGCGAGGAAGCTCTTCACAGAGGGAAGAATTGCTACTACTTCCAAGACCTACCATCACGAACCGTACCCGTTCCCAAAGAAGACAATCGCAACCTAGTTCTAAAATTTTACAATTTGTTTCTAAATAATTTGCCTTTTTTTTCCCCCCCAAGATTTGAAAAGATGCTATTTCCTTCCATTTTTTTTTCGAAAGTTACCTATTTTGTGTCCATGGAGAGTCTCCGGCTCAATGGGTTATTTATTTATTTATTTATTTATTTTTTCAATATTATCATATGCATATATTTCACAATAAGTTTGGTAAATCTTTTCAATCTCGACCATTTAAAACTCATTAGATGGTCCAAAATTTTTACGTAGAACTCCCCAAAGATATATCATTATCATCAACATTATTATAATTAATCTGGAAAACTTTTTTTTGATTTTCTTATTTAAGTTTTTGCTGAATAATTTTCTTATTTAAGTTATATATACTAACAAATTATAATCTTCAAGACTTCAATGAAAGAGGGACAGTCCGAGACTTGAAAATAACAAACTAAAAAAAAAAAGGAAAATGGAAATCCACATCTTATATCATGACAATCTGTTGGAGCGACGACGTTTTGCAATATTTTTCTTTCACTTCCAGCGGAAACTGTTATCCAAAATCTGAAAAAAAAAAAAAAAAAAAAAAATTGCCGCGAAATAACGGCATTCTAAACCCTAAAACCCTTCAATTGGGTATGCATGCCAATCTGAGTACTTCAAATCATTTACCAATCTCACAAATTTCAGTCTTTTTTTTTTTTCCCTAGAAACAAACGAGTCATAAATTTTCCGATAATTTTCTCTCTGCCCCTATCCCTAAACTTCACCCCCAAATTTCCATGCTCAACCATGCCCACCACTGGAAAAAGCCTCTCCTTTGCGTGCAAAGATCTCGAATTCTCTCATCCCTGAGTTCCCTCATCTTCACAAAGCCCTCCGTCTCCGCCGCGAAGATCGATGGCAACGCTCCCATGGCCGTTCACCTCCCCAAAGATGACGCCGTTTCTGAAATCCTTTCAGGTTTGAACAGCTTGGGCTTGAGAAGCTTTCTTGGTGGGAATTACTTCAAAACTATGTTCTCTACTTTGAACGAAAATCAGATTGATTTGGTCATCGAAGCGTTGAGAATCGAAAACCCGGAGTTTGCTTTGGGTTTCTTCTTTTCGTTGAGGAATGTGTATGGGTTTCGTCATTCGAGGTTTTCCCGGCTTGTCGTTTCTCATATTCTGGCGTCAAAATGTTGGTTTGAAGAATTGCGTTTGGTCGTAAAGCCAATGGTTGAAGAGGAAGGTATTTATTTTTAGATTTTTTTTTAATTGGTTAATTGTTCTAGAGAATGTGGATTCAATTCCTTAATAAAGAGCCAAATGGTCTGAAATTTGAATTTTTTTCAGGACTGCTAATAGTTGTTAGATAACGGGATGAAACTTTATGTTTCTTCATTTAGATTTCTCTTTTAAATTATTTTATTAATGATGTTGTTAGTTGTTTATTTTATTTTATTTTATTTTTAATGAATTCTTCTGAGTTTTGACAGGCTCTGGGTCAGCACCGTCTGTTTGTGAGTTGCTCTTGAGTAGATTTAGGGACTGGGATGCAAATTCTGTGGTATGGGATATGTTGGCATTTGCATATTCAAGATGCGAGATGGTTCATGATGCGCTCTTTGTCCTTGCTAAGATGAAAGATTTGAACTTGCGTGTTTCGTTGTCGACTTATAATGGTCTGTTGTACAATTTGAGGCACACGGATATCATGTGGGATGTATATGATGAAATTAAGTCGAGTGGAATTCCTCAAAATGAATACACTAGTTCCATAGTTGTTGATGGTCTATGCAAGCAGTCTAAGTTACAAGATGCAATTTCGTTCCTGGAGAAGACTAGAGGGAAGGAGCCTGGACTGTCTTCGGTTTCGTTCAACACAATCATGTCGAGGTTTTGTAACTTGGGTTATGTGGGTGTAGCGAAGTCATTTTTTTGTATGATGTACAAGTGTGGTCTACTTCCGGATTCATACAGTTACAATATTATTATCCATGGGCTATGTGTAGCAGGTTCAATGGAGGAAGCACTAGAGTTCACAGGTGACATGGAGAAGCATGGATTAGAGCCCGATATTGTAACCTATAACATTCTTGCTCAAGGGTTTCATCTACTTGGTTTGATGGGTGGAGCTCGGATGCTTATTCAGAAAATGTTGCTTAAAGGGTCGAATCCGGATCATGTCACATATACAATCCTGATTTGTGGGCATTGTTGTGAAGGGGAAATATTTAAAGCGCTCAAGCTTCGGGAAGAGATGCTATCACGGGGTTTTCAGTTGAGTGTCCTGGTGTATAGTGTATTGCTTAGCTCTTTGTGCAAGGGTGGACAAGTTGAAGAAGCGTTTAGATTGCTTTATGAAATGGAAGCTGTTGGCGTGAAACCAGATGTTATAACATATTCTATCCTAATAAACGGGCTCTGCAAACAAGGTTATGTTCAAAGGGCTAGCCAACTGTATAAGGAAATGTGCTCGAAGAGAATCTTCCCTGATAATTTTGCAGCCCGTGCTATTCTGTTGGCCCTACGTGATAAGGGAGATATCTCCGAGGCAAGGAAATATTTTGATACTCTAACAACAAGGGAATTGATGTCTGATACGATTTTGTATAATATAATGATTGATGGATATGTAAAAATAGGTAAGATTTCGGAAGCTGTGCAGTTGTACAAACAAATAATTGAGAAGGGGGTCACTCCTAGTATCGTCACTTTCAATACACTGATGTATGGATTCTGTAAAATCGGAAAACTTTCCGAGGCTTACGACCTCTTGAATATCATCAAGCTGAATGGATTGGTACCGAATGTGGTAACTTATACTACTCTCATGAATGCCTACTGCGAAGAAGGAAAGATTGATGGTATGCTTGAATTGCTACACAAGATGGAAGTAGAAGATGTGACACCAACCCTTGTAACTTACACTGTAATTATCAAAGGACTTTGCAAACAAAGGAAGCTGCAGGAGATTTTCCACTGGGTTGGGAAAATGTATTCTAAGGGTATAGTTCCAGATCAAATCACATATAATACCATTATCAATTATTTTTGTAAAGCTAAGGACTTTACAAAAGCTTTTCAGTTATTCAATGATATGTTATCCCATAATCTCGAGCCAACTTCTGCCACATACAATGTTCTCATAAATGGTCTTTGTGTAGATGGTGACCTAAAGGATGCCGACAATCTACTCATTCTACTCGAAGAACATCATCTGAGTCTGGCAAAAGTCGCATACACCACATTAATTAAAGCACATTGTGCAAAAGGTGACGTGCGTAGGGCCATGGTGCTCTTCTGTCAAATGATGGAGAAAGGATTTGAAATATCAATCAGGGATTACAGTGCCGTGATAAATAGATTGTGCAAAAGGTGCCTAATATCGGAAGCAAAATATTTTTTCTACATGATGTTAGCTGACGGCATTGATCCTGATCGAAAACTCTATGAGGTGATGCTTAAAGCTTCCTGGCGAGTTGGTGATGGCAATTTTATATCTGAGATTCTTGCTAAGTTGATAAAATCTGGCTAGGAATCGCGAAAAGTCTGATAAAAAAGGTTGTCTTTTTTTATCTCGCTACTGTTGGAAAGGAGCATCTGGTTGGATGATATTGTTCACTGGACAAGGTAACTTTTTGAATATTAGCAAACTTCTCATACAACTTCTGAACTGCAAAATTAAGTATGATCAACACTTACATACCTAGGGAAAACCGTCCTTACCACTGTGTTATCAATAACAACACCTTGATGGAGTTTTTTCTGTAGTATAATTTCACTTTCCTTCTCTCTCCGGGCTTTTGTCATTTAAATTTCATACCACGTTGTATTGTATCGGCCTAGAGTGTTTGCTGCTGCCAAGAAACTTTTATTGTTATTGTCTTTAGTCAGATGTACAGCTATTAGATGTTGTTTATCGGCTTTCTTTATAGAAGAGGCTTGGCTAAGAGGCACTGGTTGTTCTTCTTCTTAATGTTCTTTTAATTACCGTTACTAAACATTATTGTTTCCTTTTCCTATTCTTGCAGTCGTTATGGATGGATAGCGGGCCTAACTTTTGAGCACTATTGAAACATTTTACAGTCATTGAAAGCCTAATTGTTTTTGTTTGGCGGTTCCAGTTTTCGCCACCTACATGAATCCGACCCTTCTTTATTCGAGCTCAGAAGCCAAGGTATTGTCACCTATTCTTATCAGCTTTCTGTGCTTATACAGAGTGATCTTAATGATAACTGACTTTCTTCCTCAATTGGCTCAGTTTCAACTTCAAAAGCACCAAAGATTTTGCAAGCACATTCCCAAGTTGTAGCATTAGTAATCCTGCTATTGGGGATGAGTCTGTCTTGGCATTTGGTTCCCTGCAGAGACGGAGCAAGGAGGGAATGAGCTCGCTCTCGAGTGTTGGTGATCTTGGGACACGTGGGAAGAAAACATCATGGAGGATGACTCTCAAGATCCTAAAGCTAAGCCACCTGTCGTTGATCATGGAAGCAAAGATTGCAGGGAACTGGAAGAATGAATCATCAGATCATAAGATACTATGAATCATCAGTTCCTCTCAACATCCATGTCATTTTTGGCACCGGCAAGATTCGATACGTGGGGAGACAAGGGTGGCGACTAAGAGATGGGAGGTTTATGGCAGTGGCTAACAATGACAATTCAAACTCTGTTTCAAAATACCACAAGAACTTCCAATGCTTTCGGAAAGAATTACAATATAAAGAGGAGAAATAAAGTTATAATAATAAATAGCAGAAACGAGAGAGTTACAATAAGCCTCTCTTGCCATTCAGCTGTGGTTTCTTGTCACATATATTTTCTTCCTTAATGCTACCTTTTTTTTTTTTTTTTTTTGGGGTAAAATCTTCCTTTATGCTACTTGTCTTCCCTTTCCTTTGTATTTAAAAATACAAAATTCAATGGGAAACTTTCTCCAGCCGGACTACAAGTTATCATTTATAAATAAAAATGGCTCTTTTCATAAAAATAATAATCATAGGGTCCGTTTGGTTCGTTAGTTTGAGTTGAAATATTTTAGTTGTAATAGTAAATTTTTTTGAATTTTCAGAAAAGACAAAAAACTTTTTGGGAAAAAGACAAAAACTTTTTGGGAAAAAGACAAAAAAAAGTACAGTTTGAGTTGAAATAAACCGATTCCCAAACAAAGCCATAATAATAATAAAATTCCATGACTTGTTGTACAAGTATTACAACATCTAGGGACCGAAAAATATCAGCAACGGTCGAGATTATTAATAATATTATCAAGAATTTATCAATAGACAATTGTAATAGGAACTAGTCCAAAACAAAATCACTCTCTCTTTCCCACAGGCTTCGGCAGTTTACACAACTCTCTCACAAGCTCATCCAAGTCCTTTGCAGAGCTCCCACCCTCCCTCACCGCAGCCCTCGTCGCGTCTCTCAAACCCTTCGCTCTCACCTTCTCCGGTGCCTCCTCCCTAATTGCCTTGGCCACCACATTCCCCAGCTCAACCGCGTCAGGCACTCCTTCAGCACCCTCGCACACTCTCACCGCCACTCCCATGTCCTCCACCAGCAGCCTGGCATTGACATGCTGGTCAGCCTCCATAGGCCAAGCCAGAATCCTCACCCCCGCCACCGCAGCCTCCAGCACCGAGTTCCACCCGCAGTGACTCACAAATCCCCCCACTGCCTTGTGATTCATTATCATCACCTGCGGCGCCCACCCTCTTATCACCAATCCTCTCCCTCCCACCCTCTCCTCAAACCCCTCCGGAACGACGCCTTTCCCCTCCGCCGCCTGCTCGGTGGTGCCACTTTTCACCACCCATATGAACCTCACCCTGCTCTTGTCAAGCCCGATAGCCAATGCCTCCATTTGCGCTCTACTCAGCAACTTCTGACTCCCGAAACAGACGTACAAAACAGAGTCCTCAGGACACCCATCAAGCCACTCCAAAACATCAACGCGGCCGCTGCCGCCACCACCACCATGATTTCTATTCTCACTCACCACTCTCTCCTCAAAACCAATCAAACTCAGCGGCCCAACACCATAAACTCTCTCATGTCCCATTTTGTTCTTCAAATACCTCAAATACTCAGCTTCCAGAGCATCAAACGTGTTGAAGACGCAACCCCAGCTAGACCCATTCGCCGCCAAACTCCCCCTAACGAACTCAGTCTCCGTCGTCACCTTTCGGCTGCAGATTCTCAACAGAGAAGGCAAGTGTTCATGCTTAAAAGAAGGCGATCGCGGCAGATCGTGGAAGTCAACGGCAGACAAAGAACTGACCTTACTAAAGTCAGTCAAGCAGGAGTCAAACATGGAGGCGAGGAAGGCTCGGGTGGAGAAGAAGGCGACACGTGGGATGTCGATCCGACGGGCTAGATGTTCCGTCCAGCCCAGGAAGAAGTCGGAGACGAGAGCCGCAGGGGGGTTAGGGTGGGACGTGAACCAGTGGATGATGGGGTCGTGGAGATTGGCGAGGGCGTTGATGATGGGGATGTTGCCGGAGTTGCCGACGTCCTTAACGTGCTCGACGCCGGCGGAGAGGTCGGGGTGAGGGGGGAAGGGGAGGACTAGAGGGTGGACGTTGGTGGGGTGGGCGGAGAGGAGAGGGGAGAGGGCGGGGAGGTTTTTGGGAGTGGTTAAGATGGTGATGGGGAAGTTTCGGAGGGCCAGTTGGTGGGTGAGGTCGAGGAGGGCGAGCATGTGGCCTTGGGCCGGGTAGGGGAACACCAGGATGTGCGGCGGGTCGGCGGCGATCGTCGGAGACATGGTTGAGAAAAAGGGTGTTCGGAATGAGTGCAGTACTTGTTTTGGAATGAGTCAGCTGGTAACGTGAGTGGATCTTGGACATGACTTGACTTGTCCTGTTATTATAGTTGTTATTATCATGACCTTTTTTAGCACATGCTTGATGTGAAGGAAACGACACAAAGTAGAAGGTAATTTAAATTATCAACTTAAATTAAAATTTTTATTTTTATTTTTTAAATTTTTTTGTCTTATCTAAAAAGTCAACAAAAATTATTATTACAATTAAAATATTTCAACTAAGACTAACATACCAAACACTCTGTGAGATAAAAGGAAAAATAGGAGTGAAAAGAAAATTTGAGAGAGAAAAAATATTTTATTTTTTGTTTATGTCGGTTTGGTATCATGGTATGCAAAAAAGTTAAATTGTTAGACTACCTATTTATTCCGTATCAATAAGTATGAAGATGTTGTGGTCTTTAAATATAAAATGTGTTTCTTCTCCGTTTGAGTTAGTTTACGATGATGGATTCTAATCAAGTTTATTTACCATGGTATTAGAATCAAAATTTACAAGTAATGATAGTTTTGGTATTTATTAATTTTTAAGGATAGTTTATGATCTGTTTTGAACAATCATAGAGTTAGAGTTTTAGAGATTGATTTAGAAATATATGTAATTGATTGAAGTGTTATTGGAAATGAAAGTTTGATATAAGAAATAGTGTGAAAATTTAAAATCTAAAAAATTTAGGTAGAAATAATATTATAAGTGAATCTTAAGTTATTTTATTAGTTTTACTTTTTGGTAAAATTTTGAGACTATTAGGATATTAGATTTTTATATTAAAAGATCAATTTATTAAATAAAGTGGTAATATATAATTGTATGTCTATTATTATTATTGTTTTTATGAGATGCAACTTGGGTTTCTTTTAACAATAAACAGATTGTGCAAAAGGTCTCTAATAACCGAAGCAAAATACAATTTTTTGGAATGCACTTTCTTCCGGCAGGCCAACTTTGGCGGACAGAAACGACAAGAATTGTATGTCGTCGGATGAAAAAGTAGTGGCTGGATTTGTTCAAGGGCAGGCTAATTAACTGAAAAGGTGAGTAGACATTACTTAACATACTAAGAATGTAAACATTTTTACCATTTAGTAAACAGTAATTTTTACAGTAAATTGACGGTTTTGCCCCCCTCTTCCTTCAGCCGGTTGGCTTGCCCACAGTAAATGGATGGTTTTGCCCTCAAATTACTGTGAAGACGCTTTTGCCATGGAGAGAGAGAGAGAGAGATACAGATAGAGATATATATAGAGACACCTCTGAATAGACATAAGCATGCCATATTCTTAGTCAAAAAGCACGGCCACCCTTCATTTTCTTTTCGGATCCCTTTTGTTGCTTTTTGCATTTATTATTGGTTTCTAATTACCTCCTCTGCTCTCGAAAAACCCCCGTTCTGAACATTTTTGTTTTTTGTTTTGTTTTATAAAACTTTTTTTTTGAATTTAATATAATCTTTTTTTTTTTTCCATGGGGTATGAAAATAACTTCTAATTTTGTGATTTATTTGAATCACACATAAATTTTTGTCTTAAATTCAATATAATACAGGAACAAATAAATACTTATTTTATTTAATTATGCATTGACAAGTCATAAAGAGAGATAATATGTTTTGTGATTAGAAATTTTGATTAAAATACAATCTAAACAATATATTTGAATTAGTCGTAGTAGTATTTTCGACAATGACAGTCAAATAATATGTGTGTAGGTATATATACAATAATTAAAAAAAATTCTATTCTCTTAAGTAAAAAAATTAAAATTTTATATCATTAATCATTAACTTTTATAATTATATATATACAGGTGAACTTTATATTGCAAGCATCATCGGTACTTCATATTATCTTGATCTAGACATTGCTGAAACTAAAAAAATAAAAAAAAGGTAATATAAATTTTCACTCATAAATAATCATAATTATTTATATTTATTAATTAAAAAAAAGACTAACTTCATTTAATATATTAATTTTTTATAAGTTCAGTCATTCTATCCAAGGAATCGATTTTGTTACTGGATCGATAAAACAACCATTATCATTAGAAGAGCAAATGACTGTCAACCTAACAACAATCGCGAAACTTCAAGCTTTAAATCTATACCAAAATAAGGTAAATATTAAATTATTATATATAAAATAGAAAAAAAAATTTAGTAAAGATTATTAATATTATTTTATGGAACGGGAGACGAAATTCACTGTTAAAGCGACTATTACCAAACTTGATATTCGTCAATGTTGGTTTTATAATGCATGTCCAAGATGTTACAGACAAATAAAATAATCGGGGACATCATGGTGTTGTGATAGTCATGGACATTTGATCACAATGCCAATCACTTGATAATTTACTTTATCTCTATCATTAAAAAAAATACATATATCAATATCAAAGTAATTAAAAATTAAATAAATATTAAATTTTTTCAACAGATACAAAATTAATACACGAATTGAAGATGGCACCGGAGGGATGAACATCGTTATGTTTGGAAAAACTGTCCAATCATTAATAAATAAACCATGCTCTATACTGACGATCCAAGAAGGATATACCGATCCAAGAAGGATATACCGATCCAATCATTATCCCTCCTATCCTGAACCAACTAAAAGGCATATCAAAAATATTTGTCATCAAATTTCGTCTCTGAGGTGCTTTCATTGATGCAGTCATTGTAATGATATTTGATGATGATGTGCAACCAATGTTATTGCCTGCACCGACAATTAAGCCATCTGAAATTCCACCATCATCAATCTTCATTGATCCAAAGACACCTCAGTTAGGAGGTAAAAAAAAAAAAAAGCAAAAATCAACTTTCCTTTATCGAATCTATCATTGAAGAAGTAGAATCAATGCATATTATTATTTATATTTTAATTTCAAATTTTTTTTTTGATATAACATACATATTTATACATTATTAATTATTATATCATTTTATATATTGTTATTTTAGTTCTCAGCATCAACCTCCTCCATCGCATTTTCAAATTGTATCTTCAAGCACTCCATCAAAAAAATAAAAAAAAAGACCAGGTAATGTTATTTTTTGTGTATAATTACATATTAAATTAATAAATTTATTTGAATTCATATATCAACTATAAACATTATTTTACTATCACATAAAAATATTTTTATTATGACAGATCGGATGAGAAAATGAAGAAGGTTAAATATGAATGACACCAGGTCATTTTAGGAACAAAAATTTCATACTTCAAGACTTTTTATATGAATAAATATAAATATATATCCATACTAATATATATAATTCAAACATCTTAATGTAAATTTGAATATATTAAAAAAACAAACTAAATTCTCAAAGTTATTTTAAGTATTTTATCTTCCTTAATCAATTGTATTTAATGTATATTATTTATTTTCATACTTTATTTTTAACTTTTTTTCTCTTATTACCGTACAACGCACGGGTATTAGACTAATACAGGGCTAATGAAAGAAACGGTAGAATAAATAGAGTCTACGGAGTAAGATGAATTGAAAAATGGTAAAAATATTAAAATATGAGAAACCTTCTCGAATGAGACGAAAAGTGGGACACGCTAATTTGTTCAATGTCACTAATATACCATTTTCTCATGTTTATTTCTGCTTTTTCTAGCTATAATTTGGCAGTTGGATGAACCATTTTTTCAATTTGAATCATTACTGTTATTAAAAAATTGTATCATTACTATGGTATCTAATATTAACACCTGACATATGATTAGGGAAATTCTATTTACATATAATTAGGGAAACTTGATTTAAACGTTAATATCTTTTGTTTGAAATTCAAATTCAATTTCAATTTCTTGTAAGTTGTCTTAGAGTAGTTTTTCAATAAATCTATTCTTAATTTATCTACTTTTATAGTTGCGGATATAATCTAGCAGATATTTCATATCTGACTTCACCACAAAGTCTAAATCCCCCCATCTAATTTCAAAAAAAAGAAATATATATATATATATATATACACATATATATATCTAGTTTCATAAGACAAATATTGGGGTTTGTTGTAGGGAAAAAAGAGTGAGCTAGAGAAATAGAGGAAAGTGTTCTTAACCAGAGGTTTGCCGCATTGTCAGACCTTTGGCCATCAAATTTCATCTATAAGTCTGTCATCAGATGTTGAGTTTAGGAGTATGAGTCGTGCCATCCATGGAAAGAAAGGGATACGAGATCGAAGCTGTGAATAAGATTGGGTTGTCATCGGCGGTGAGGCATTTCAAGTACGTTGGTCATTGTAATGGGTTGCCCTTTGGAGGTTTTGATATGCGGGAGAAGGCGAATCATATAGTAGTGCATATGTTGATCTTTGCCACCATCATAGACGTGTTTGTCAATTGCTTGTCTTTTTTGCCATTTTCTTTTACTGATACTGATGGGTCTCGCTTCCTTTGGTATTTTGATGTTCTGACTTGTGGTTTTCTTCATTCATTAATAGTAATGATGGTCTGTACTCCTATTAATTTATGTAGTTATCTTTTTTTTAGTATTTGATTTTGTTTTCATCCACAAGATCCGTTTATTTGTAGTTGTTTGTGTAGCTTTTGTGCTACAGATATCTTGTCATCAGTTGATAAAATATTTCTATCAACTATAGAGGATTTGTTAAAGAACCATACGTGTGCTCGATATTTAGCGTACTATTTTGGGTGTTTTCCATTTGTGAAGTCCAATACATATAATTTCTTCTTGTATGTCATTTAAATTTACAAATAGAACTGATTGTTTATCAGTGTCAAGTTTTTTGTTGTCGAGGCTTTTATATGTGAATTGATGATTGAATTGTTTTTTATATTTGGAATCTAATTGTCATTTAAAAAAAAGAAAAAAAAACTTATCTAGTTTATCTTTGAATTTATTTATACCAAATTAAAAGTTCCCAAATGACACGGTGTGTACAATTTAGAGATTAAAAGAACAAATTACCCGCCTAATTATACACACATACTATAGCCGGTACCCTTCTAATTTAAGGGAAAAATGAAAGAACGGACCAAAAGAACGAATTGTCTAATTGTAGGAAACGCTATTGTATATTGGTATCTGATGATGCTTTATTAATATGTACTCTACTTCGTGCTAAATCTATGTTGCTTCATAATTTAAAAAAATAAAAATAAAAATAAAAAGATATATCATTTCTCCCATTTGGTAATAAGCAAATATAATAATTTTATATCCAATTCGGAGATTGTCCTATCATCTACCTCTAGTCTACTTTGTTACAATGCTGTCCGACAAATCTTCATTACCGTTCCGATATAAGTGGCGGATACGAGACCGCTATATATATATATATATTTTCAATAATGATGTTAGGAAACTAGACGATGTAACTTGTACAGATTAGCAAACTGCTTTTAGTAAGGTCAATTCTTGAAGGTGGTGATGTTGGGAGATAAGGGAAGTGAACAAGCATGGAGTATGACTCCAAGTTCGGAACCTAAGCCAGCCAGCAGAGAAAGCAGGGACCGGACCAGACCGGAAGAATGAACCGTCAGATAACGGATCACAGAGCTTATTGACTATTGGGGGTGGTGTTGATGAAGGTACTTCCATCGTCGTCAACAATGGCGGAGCCACATTCATACCAATTGGGGCTAGCATCCTCACTCATTTTTAAAATTTAATTTCTAGCGTGAAATTTTTGAAAATTTTTTATTGTGTATTCGTTTAAAAATAAAAATAAAAAATACAACCATGTCCCTACTCAAAATTTAAGGTTTTAATTTTTACTTCTAAAATGTACGTAGAATTTAGTTATACCCGTTTTTAATGAACTTTTATATGTGCTCGCATTCAATTTTTAACAAATATAATTATGCCATTCTTTTCATAACGTCCGGATTAAAACTATTTTTCTAGCTCCGCCCTTGGTCGCCAATAGCCCTGATATTCTCACAACCGGAAACTATGTTGGTGTAGGAAGGGGAGGACAAATGTTAGGCTTGTGAGATCATGCAGGGTAGGACACATGTTAGGTTTATGGGAGTGATTAGCATGCAAATACAAAACTTTCTTTTGAATCACCAACACCGAAGTACTTTAATTTGTGAATGCAAAGATATGCGGTGCATAGAGAGAGAGAGAGAGAGTTAAAATAATAACAGAAACGAGGGAAGCAAAATATTCCTCTTGCTATTCAGCTATGGTTTCTAGTTTTTACTTGTTGTTTCTTGTCCGGTTGACTGGTGAGTTGTTTTCTTAAAAATATGTATTGTCTAATTTGATTTTGCGGAATAAAATACTTATATAATTATATATTTATAACAGATAATAAAGTGAGATTATACACAAAAAAAAAACAAATCTAAAAATTCATTGATATCCCTATTAGTCTCACTTTTATAGGAAATTATAATTCCGAATATTTTGTTATATTTAAACTCCAAGAGAAATTTTACTATAATTCTGACCATCAATTATCGTTTCAACCGTGCAACTTGACACAACATATGCATTTTGGTGTGAGATAGATATCTAACAAAATAAGTATGAACAAATTAATTTTATTTAAAAAAAAAAAAAACAATTCCATGACTTGTTGAATTTTATTTAAAAATGATCCTCAATAAACAATTGTAACAATAGCTAGTCCAAAACAAAATCACTCTCTCTTTCCCACAGGCTTCGGCAGTTTACACAACTCTCTCACAAGCTCATCCAAGTCCTTTGCAGAGCTCCCACCCTCCCTCACCGCAGCCCTCGCGCGTCTCTCAACTCCTTCACTCTCGCCTTCTCCGGCGCCTCCCCGCTCATCGCCTCAGCCACCACATTCCCCAGCTCAACCGCGTCCGGCACTCCTTCAGCACCCTCGCACACTCTCACCGCCACTCCCATGTCCTCCACCAGCAGCCTGGCATTGACATGCTGGTCAGCCTCCATAGGCCAAGCCAGAATCCTCACTCCCGCCACCGCAGCCTCCAGCACCGAGTTCCACCCGCAGTGACTCACAAATCCCCCCACTGCCTTGTGATTCATTATCATCACCTGCGGCGCCCACCCTCTTATCACCAATCCTCTCCTCCCACCCTCTCCTCAAACCCCTCCGGAACGACGCCTTTCCCCTCCGCCACCTGCTCGGCGGAGCCACTTTTCACCACCCATATGAACCTCACCCTGCTCTTCTCAAGCCCGAAAGCCAATGCCTCCATTTGCGCTCTACTCAACAACTTCTGACTCCCGAAACAGACGTACAAAACAGAGTCCTCAGGACACCCATCAAGCCACTCCAAAACATCAACGCCGCCGCTGCCGCCGCCATGATTTCTATTCTCACTCACCACTCTCTCCTCAAAACCAATCAAACTCAGCGGCCCAACACCATAAACTCTCTCATGTCCCATTTTGTTCCTCAAATACCTTAAATACTCACCTTCCAGAGCATCAAACGTGTTGAAGACGCAACCCCAGCTAGAGCCATTCGCCACCAGACTCTCCTTAAGGAACTCCGTCTCCGGCGACACCTTCCCACCGCAGATTCTCAACGTACCAGGCAAGTGTTCTTCTCTAAAACAAGGAGATCTCGGCAGATCATGGAAATCAATGGCGGACAAAGAACTGACCTTGCTAAGCTGAGCCAAGCCGGAGTCAACGACGGAGGTGAGGAAGGCGCCGGAGGAGAAGAAGGCGAGACGGGGGATGTTGATCTGGCGGGCGAGGTGCTCCGTCCAGCCGAGGAAGAAGTCGGAGAGTAGAGCCGCAGGGGGGTTAGGGTGGGAGGCGAACCAGCGGAGGATGGGGTCGTGGAGGTTGGCGAGGGCGTTGATGATGGGGAGGTTGCCGGAGTTGCCAAGTTCCTTGACGTTCTCGACGCCGGAAGGGAGGTCGGGGTGGGGAGGGAAGGGGAGGACGAGGGGGTGGACGGAGGAGGGGTGGGCGGAGAGGAGGGGGGAGAGGGTGGGGAGGTTTTTGGTAGTGGTTAAGATGGTGATGGGGAAGCGTCGGAGGGCGAGCTGATGGGTGAGGTCGAGGAGGGGGAGAAGGTGGCCTTGGGCCGGGTAAGGGAAGACCAGGATGTGCGGAGGGTCGTCTACGGCGACGCCGGCGGCGGAGGCGGTGGTCGGAGACATGGTAGTGGTGTGGGTTGGATAGAGAAAGAGGGGTTTGGAATGAGAGGAGTGATTTTGGGTTCTGTGGAGGAGACGTGGGCACCCCTGTCGAGTCAACCTGGTAAAATGGACTTAAAAAAGAAGTGTTGCCTCTTTTTCTGGCTTACTTTGGTCCACGCGTTTGTTTGTTTGAGTTTGAAAATTTTAATTTTTAATAATAATTTTTGTTAGTTTTTTAAAAAAGATAAAAATTTTGTTTTGAAAATATAAAAGTTAAAAAAAAAAAACAAAAAATATTGTTTATTTTAAATTGAACTTAAACATCAAACTAATTCTTTACTTTCATTTTTTATTTATGCTATGTTTTGATTACTTTTATTTTTTATTTATGCCATTGTTAGTCTATCGATCTTAATTCTAACTTAACTCAAATTTTTTATCTTAATTTTTATTTCTTTTTAAAAAATCAATAAAATTTATAACTATTTTTTTAAAAAATCAACTCAATTCAAATTTAAAAATTTCATCTCATCTCAAACTCAACTCATTCACCAAATGAACACTTATTCATTTTTTATCCATATTTTTAATAGGTAAATATGTGACTTTTATTGGCAGAATTTATTTTTAAACCGTTTTAATAAAATCAAACAATCAAAATATTATTTATATATATCATAATTATAATATATTTTAATTTATAATATTCTATATTAATGGTAAAATAATAGATATTTAAAAAAATTTAATTAAAAAGAATGGTATTCCGAACGCCAACAACGTGCATTAAGTCAGCTCTCTATTTTCATTATTTATTTATTTATTTTTTTGTCCGTATTGTTGATAGAAAGAAAATATCCTTGTAAAGTTTAATTGAAAAAACAAGGGTTGGAAAATGTAAAATTTAGGTGAATTCCTCCAAATTAATAGAGATTAATAAAACATTTACTTTAGGTGATTTTCTTTTTTTTTTTTCTTTTTTCTTTTGTGGCTAGAAAAGGTGAATTTCTTGATATTACTAGAGATAAATCGAGACTTTTTGAAGGATGTTTCACTTAGTTAATTTCCTTATTTTTTTTTTCTTTCAGGTAAAAAAAATTGGTCCTAAAATTCTTTAAGGATTCTTCTCACTCCTTTTTCTTTTTCTTTTTCTTTTTCAGTTTTTCTTTGAAATAATTACAAAAAAAAGTTTGTTTTTAGAATCCTAATAAGCTCATTTTTAAACAATATTACATATATATCTATTTTTTAATAAATAAATATGTATAATATTCATTTTATTCTTTTATTACAATTGACATCATTTCATTTTTATAATATTCTTTATTTTCTTTTTTTTGTTTTTTGACTTTAATGATGAATATTTTTGTTGATAAATGTAAATCACCTTTAATAAACCCAAATTAGATGTAGACATCAAAATAATTATAATAAATGTTAAATATTTACTATAAAGATGATGATTCATATTAAATAATACAATATTAATATTAAAGATAAAGATTAATGAAATTAAAATATTCATACTTTTCATATAAAAAACTAATGAATTTTTTATGAAAAAATCTTTTTATTTATGTAATCTACTACAAATCATATGATTGTCATTTCTGTTTCAACTAAACAAATTGAAAAATAACACAATAAATAGTATCGAATTCTTTATGAAAAAACCTTGTTACTTATAAAAATTAATAAGGATGAAATTAAACATATTTTTATAATGAAGACTGATTCATTATACGAAAGATTTTTTTTTGAGATATTCCTTTTTTTTTTTAATTTTTTATTTAGCTCATTCTCGTTAATGTGAAAATTGATTTTGAGAAAACATTTCTTTTTTTAGTTCATTACGAAAATTTATACCTTTTTTTTTTACAATAAATAAGTAAACATCCTAGACTCCTTTTTTTTTTTTTTTTTTGTAATTTCTTTATTTGTTGTTCTCTATTCTTTATGAAAGGTAGCATTTATTTTATAATTATTCTTTTAGATATTTACATAATAAAAAAAAGAATATATTTCAAATCAATACCTCTAATTTATACATATATGTAGATAACCTTTTTTCTTTCCATAAACAAGCACTAAGTATCAATTCTAATGTGTCACAGTGGTTGGCCAGAAAATATTGATATACATGTTGACTGTGATATTCATCTATTATTGTTTTGGAGTAGAGACTAAAGGTCTGTTTGATGAAACGGTTTGAGTTAAAATTTTTAAGTTTGAGTTGATTGACTTATTAAAATTTTTTTAAAAACTAATATAATTTTATTAATCTTTTTAAAAAAGATAAAAACTGAGATAAAAATTTTAAATTTAAACTTATTTACTAAACTAAACAAGACCTAAAAGTGATCCTGAATTTAACACAAAAGTTTAAAAATTCTATGATGATGAATCAGTGACGCCACTTTAACTCGTGCAATAGCGTAATTGCATGATTCTTTTTTCTGTTTTTCATACGGAATTATACAATTTTTTTGGTTGGTGGAATCACTTTAATTAATAATAGTTAAAATGCACGTGCAAAAGCATACGTAGAAGAGATAAATAAAACAAAGAAAAACAGAAATAATTAAAAAAGAATTTTTCAAATTTTAAAAATTTAATTTTTTATTAAAAATTACATAATAAATAAATAAAACAAAATAAAGATTTTCTTAATTTTTAAAAGTTTTATTTAAAAATACCACGGGGTTTAGAATCCATCATGTAATGAGAAGGTAATAATAGATAAATAAGAGTGCAAAGTAAAGTAAAGCAAAACAAAAAAAAAAAATAATTTTAAATTTTTTTAATTTTTAAAAATTAATTTTTATATTAAAAAATGTCATGTGGTTAAACTTCACCATGTGATAGGAAGTTAGTAATAGATGGATAAGAGTGTATAATAAAAGAGGAAGAGAAAGTAAGAGGGAAAAAAAAAAAAAAAAAAGAGAATAAGTTAAGGCATGAAGAGAGAGAGAGAGAAGAAAATGACAAAATTGATAAATCAAGGGTGAGTTTGGTACGTTAGTTTGAGTTAAAATATTTTAGTTTAGTTTGAGTTAAAATAAGTTTAGTTTAAAAGTTGAGTGTTTGGTAAAAAGTTTGAAATAAAAAGTTTAGTTTGAGTTGGTTGTTTGGTAAAAAAGTTTGAGTTAAAAAGTTGAAGAAAAACAAAGGCTCTGTTTGGATATTAAAAAATTGGGTTAATCAATTTTTTTGATTTTCGTGTTCAGTAACGTATCTTAACTCTAATTAAATAAAATTTTTTCACCTCAATTTTTGTCCTTTCCTAAAAAAAAAAAAAAAATTCGAATTTCTCAATAAAAAAAAATCCAATATGTAGTCAGGAGATACATTTCCTCCTATTCTCGTCAACCAAACAGAGTACGTCTCACACTCTCTCTCTATCTCTAACTCTCTCTCTTTCTCTCTCTCTATCCAATTCTCTCTAACACAGTCAGTTTCTTGGGCCCAACGAACCTCTTTCTCTTTCTTTATTCCGCAGATGAGTCAAAAGGTTTCTTCTCGAATGTATTGAAGCCGTATGTGCATTTTAGAGAGAGACAAAGGAAGAGAGAGAGAGAGAGAGAGGGGAGACCATGTGAGGGAAAAAGGAAATCCCAAAAAATGAAAAAACAAATGTGGGAGAGATGGGCTGCCGAAGAAGCCATGTGCAGATAGAGGTCCAAAATAATAACCCAAATCTCGGATTTATACTCTAACTGGGTTCGGGGGGGGGGGGGGGGGGGGGGGAGGGGGCACTGTTCTTAGTGCTCGCCGGAGGGGATGCTTGCCGGAGGTTGGAGAAAAAATGTCGTCGATGGATGGGGGCCGAACTGGCTCACCGATGGGGTGAGGAAAGCCGCAGATTTAGAGAGAGAGAGTTAGAGAGAAAGGGTGATGTCTGGCGAGTGATTGTGAGTTAGCGTGATGAACAGTGATGAAAGTTGAGGGAACTGTATAACGTTCCAATCGAAAGTTCAGTTTGAACTGAACACCAAACGCTGCTAAGTTTAGTTTGAACTGAAATGCATCAGTCTAAACTAATGCCCCAAACGGCCTCCAAGTTTTTAAACAGTGAAAAAATGTAACTTTGCTTTATGAGTTAGGGAGAGTTTGGCAAAAGTATCATTTTTTTTTTTTTTTTTTTTTTTTTTTTTTTTTTTTTTTTTTTTTTTTTTTTAAATTTTTCTTATGAGTTAGTAAGAGATAACGAAGTTGACGTAGCTTTTTATAAGTTACTTTTGGCTTCCCAAGTCTAAAAGTAGTTTCTGAAAATATTTGGATGATATGTTAGACAAGCTTCTAAAAGTGTTTTCTATTAAAGTAAAAAAATATGACTTCTGATAAAAGTTCTTCTAAGTAGACTTTAAAGATCTGTTTGACAAAGTTTTATAATAGCTATTTTTGGCTTCATAGGTCTAAAAGTAACTTCTAAATATGTTTGGATGATCTATTAAAAGTGCTTTCAGTCTCTAAAAGTGTTTCATGTCAAAGTCAAAAAATATGATTTTTGATAAAATCTCTTATGAATAGACTTTGAAACTTATAACAAATTTAAATTAGGTATTATAAGTTTTATTTAACATTTTTAGTATTTATTAGAATACTGTAAAGATCATTTTGACATCAAAAGTTTTTTGATTTAAACACTTATTAAGAAGTCATAATTTTTACTTCTCTTCTTCCACGGGTGAAAAGTAAAAGCAGACACTAACGGGCCCATTATCTTTAAGGAAATTTATCCATTTCACACAAGAATTTTTAACAGCTAATTTTTCTGATTGTTATCTAATTTTGCAAAGCAAATAAAGTTTAAGAAGGGCATTGCTATTCGGCTAGGCGGAGCCCCGGGAGTCCTCGAAGCCCGAAAGCATATTTGTCAAGTTTGAAGACGGAATGTTACCAAACATCTAAGCAATGTGCACCAACTGAATCATGTTTTACTCGCATGGAAACTGCTCCTTAATTCTGAATCCAACACTCTAAAATTTAGCTGCCAAATTTTATTTATTTATTTATTTTAGATAGTAAAAAACGGACAAATCACGTGTAACTACGTTAATATGGAACCCAAATGAAATATTACTAGAATTACACCAGCAGGTTTTGATCCCTGTGGTTTGCTGACAAAACATATAGTTACAACATCACAACTCTCGGTACTTTCTTCTGACATTGTTGCAAAATTTTCCTAGTACATATATGTACACAAAACATATATAGGCGTACACAACATCTAAACATGCTTAACAACGAAAACTAGTACGGAAGAAGCCATCATAGGAAGCTTTCAAGTTCTTAGCAGAGTCGCATGTTGAATTTTTCATCAGTTATTCTTTGGAGGATGGTGTCTTGGTGCGCCGTAATCAGCGTTGAAAGCTACAAAACCTGCCGTCTTTTCGATCTCCGCTGAAAACCGACCAACCGTTTGCTTACAGTTCACCTTCTGATCACTCAATGACCTGTTCTTCCCGCCGAATTTGTCTTCAACTTGGTTGTTTGAACCAGCTAAGACCTTCTTTGAGTCATTACGTCGGCTAACGCCTTGTGCCTGAACCTTGTCTAGCCTCGTCGCCTTGCGCAGCGCCATTTTCCTCCCCCCGATTATTCCATTACGCTCTGCAGTGCCAGTTGTGACAGCAGTACTGCGTATCTTGAATTCCTGATTAACAACATAAGAGGATTTCTTCAAAACATAGTCTTAGGTTAAAGCTAATTGAATTAATGAAAATAGTTAGCAAAATCTTTGGGATCGTAATATCCTCAGAATGCATAATGGTCTTCCGGACAATCGTCTTACCTTTTGAGTCTTCAAAACAGCAGTGACTTCTGTAGTAACAATAGTCCCATCTAGTTGGTAAGATATAAGATTTATGTTAAATATATCAGTAAAATCAGTGAATGGAATAACATATACATAGATATATCTAATACACACACACATATATATTTTTTTTTCTAGAGACAAAGATACCTTGAGGGGCCAGTGCAGAGGATAGCAATACCGAAGAGAAGCACAATAACATTAATAAGAACTTAGGAAACTTCATAACAGAAGGCATGATCTTTCTTTAATTTGTTGTTGCAGAGAAGAGTATAAATGAAAGCACAGTAGAGAATGTTGCTTTGTAGTCTGGTATATGTATATATTTATATATATGTGTGTGTGTGTGTTGAAAACTAGGGACTAGCTATAGGGTTACAAAAGTGTAGCTGCCCATCAAACCTTGTGTTTGGCCATGTGTTATGTTTAATCAAGATGACGAAAATCTCAAAGCATTTTGACGAGAATTTGATGTACTTTTTGTTACATATATATATATGTGTGTGTGTATATATATATATATTCTGAATCAAATCTCTTGTCACATATCGAGGCATATATATAGTCTTTGAGGAGAACTTGTATTTATGTGTTATCGTGCGACGTAAATTATACGGGTGTGTTCTCCGCCTGTCCTCCGTCGCTCATTCAACGAGAAAAATTGGCATTGGCCTTCTTTTGCCAATCGAGGTTGCCCATTTTCAACATGTGTGTGTGTACATGTATTTGTGTAGATGGTTACATATATGCGTAGGTATACAACTTACATATACACTATTTTTTTAAAAAATAATTTGGAGCCATTTAAACCATACATCACGTAACGAAATTAAATATAAAATTATCGTTAAATTATATCTATTAATCACTCTCATTTCACATGTATGATTTGTACTGCATTTAACAAGTTTATATGTAAAAAGAAACATGTACATTTCTTGCTAAGGGTTCGTTTGATTTTCAGGTTTGAACCTAAATATTTTATATCAATTTTTCCCTTTCTACAAAAAGTCAACCAGAAATTATAACTAATTTTTGAAAAATTAACTAACTAACTTAAATCTGAAAATTTCATTTTAAAACGGTGTTACAAATGCAAGTTAATTACTCTAGTTTGTAAAGCCCGAAATATTTACTAGTGTTTGCCGTTGGCCGTTACCAAGTTTATTTTTTTTTCAAGTCAACTTTTGTTAATTTTAAAGGGAAGAAAAAAGATTGCATTGGGACCCAGACTGCACCAAATTAACCAACTTGTTACTGTTCTTGAGATTTGAAATTAGAAGACCAATATACATCATACGACTGTGTACGTCCTCGACCATATACATTTTTTTTTTATTAGAGCAAATGGTTAGGTTGGTTAATTTTCAAGTTTTTGAAACTTGGATTCATGTTCTTTTTTTTTCTAACTTGAATGACTCCAAGTTATTGAATACATTTCTACAGTAATTTTTGAATGAAATTCGTTAGTGAACATCACGGATCTTTGACTAAATTACTAATGAATTTCGTTTAAAAAATAAAAGGAAAAGAATATTGTAATAATATTTTAATAGTTTATGATTGTTAGAGTTACGAAAAAAGAATATTATTAAAGTTGCACAAACTTAAAAATTTAAGATTAAACGAGCATTTTATCTTTTTAAATAAAGATAATAAGTTGGGCCTTTAAATATGTAATGCTTTGGAGGATTTCTTTTGGGAGCTTCCACTTCTGAGGAGCTTAATGTTTCTTGCTTCTTGTCCTAAAAATCCAAAATAACGTTTTGAATGATAATGCCCACACTGAAAAGAGAGCTTTCATGATAAGATCTTCTATTTAACAATTTGATCTATGAGTGTCCACGATTAAAATTTACAACATATAACATAAAATTGCTCCAATAATAATAATAAATGAGACATTTGAATAACTGACATAAATAGTAGAAACTTCCCATAATAAACAATAAGAGATAATACTATAGAAACTTCCCAATCAAAATATGATCTCTTTTCCATAATTTAGGAGTTTGTGCAAACATGGATGTTCACATACATTACAAAATATTTACTTAGCTTGCGTTTGGTTTGCTGTTTGGAGATGAAAATTTTAAATTATAGTTAGTTGATTTTTTAAAAATTAGTTATAAATTTTGTTAAATTTTCAGAAAAAGAAAAAAACTGAGATGAAAAAATACAGTTTACTTAGAGTTGAACTTAAATGCCAATCAAAGCCGTAGCTATAATCATGTGCCGATCTGCCACGTAGTGCATCCCAAGTACTTCATATATACCGAACCAATTAATTAAAATTTTTTTATAATTTAAGGGAGCACTACAACTTATATATAAATTTTGTATAATAGTTGAAAAGATATATATATTTTTTATTTTTTGAGTGATTTGGCTCCTTCACTACAAAACTAGTTAAAAGAGATGTTCCCGTTTATGTTGTTTCAAGCTTACTCATGCAATTGGTTTTACATGACGATATACATAAATTGATTAGCTAAAATAATTTAATGGTTTTAGGAAGACGGCCAGTGGTTTACTACTCGGTGTCTGTGGGCATGCAATTTTTTAATTGTCGTTCCTATTATTTGTTGTTTACCCAATCTAGCAGTCGTTCTAAAACTTGTTGTCGTTTCTGGTTTGATGTCTCTTGTGAATGTCGTCGGATGTACGTGCCCTTTCCTCTGTACTTCTTCGTTTTTGTTATTACTGACATTTTTCCATTTGATTGCAATTTTACGAGCGTGGTTGCCGTTTGCAGTAGTTAATGTCGTTTTATTTACTTTTTTAACCGGGGAAAAGCACTTAACGATACAAATTGAGTTATTATTGCATCAACTTGATATAAAAAAATTAATACTAAACTAATATAACAAAATTTAACTAAAGTTAACTAAAATTTGTATTATGTTGGTTAATAAATGAAAAAAAAGGTGGTTAGTTAAATATATATATATATATATATATATTCCTTTTTACTATATCAAAAGGCATTCGTGTAATCAGGCAAGACCTTTAACTTGGGCTATCTAGTACCAAACAAGGAGTTAATGGTGAAATTGGACTATGAGTAGTATCGAATCTGAAAATATGCTGAGGAAAGGACCATTTTTTTTTTTTTTCCACTGTACCAACCTTGGTTATCTCAGTATCGTTTTTTCATGTCCTTCAGCAATTGTCGTTTGTTGATATGATGTCGCTTGCTTTAGTTCTTGAATTTGTATAGTAGCTGCTGTTTGTCTTCGTAATTTCTTTTTTTACGTTGTTGTTGTTGTTTTTTTTTTTTTTTTGGTCTATAATAGTAGTTTCAATAATGTTACTTTAATGCTAATTTTTGAGTATCGATTGACGTGGCATATGAGTTGTCAATCTTTTATTAATAATATTTAAAATATTATCATATTAATTAATTACATGTACTAATAAAATTATTATATATATGAACTGGTATTATAAAAATTTGAATTAATAATTGATATCCCTATCAGTACTCTAGTTGTTTATCAGGCAACATCTCTTTTACTGGTTTCACCGCTGTCCTTTTTAGTGTTGTTTTTATGAGTCTTTTTTTTTTTTTTTTTTTTGAGTGGTAGTGTTTTTTTTTAATTAATTTTCTTCTATTATAATCGTTTAACCGTTTTGGCACTAGTTATTTTTCATTGAATTGTCGTTTTTCATGTTTTTGCAGTCGTTAAGAGAGTCTTTTTTTTTTTTCCAACTTTCTCCCTATTCCTAATTATCTCTTCATTTACTCCAGTGTGTCCTTTATGAAACCAGCAAGTATCAATGCACCTCCATTGAGGCTCTTCATCCCTAATACTACACTCACTTTTCCCTCCCGCATGTCTTGGGAGTCCACTTGAGAAGCAGTCTTCGGTGGCCTCCACTCAGTTGCTCTCTCTCTCTCTCTCTTGGTGATATAGGTCTATGTAGAGCATTATTTTGGCCAACAGTAGGGTTGGTAATTTGGATCACGATACGATAATACAACACGAACTCAACATGAAAAAGTACGGGTTAGGTTTGGGAAAAAAGAGTGTGGGTTGGTTTTGGATCGAACCTGTATGACATGATAGAAAAATTGATTGGGTTTGGATTAATCCGATAGATACGAAATCAACTTGTAATAACCTGTTCAAAATTTTTGTACAATTCAGGTTGAGTTTGTGATAGTTTTTTGAATGAACTAATTATGAGTTTATATAGTTTTATCTTTTGAATTGATCTTTTTGTGATAAACTAAGTAAGAATTTATATGATTTAGTGTTTTAGATTAATCTTATGTGATGACACATTGCTTAATTTGCTTGTTATGGATCTTAATTGGATGTTAAAATCTCTCTCTCTTTTAATCTTACTTCTAACCGGTTGTCAGGTCAGTGGATTGGTGGGTCCATAAATCATGTTGTGTTAATCACCCGAAAAATACTATGTTGGCAGGTTGCATGGGTCGGGTCAGGTCAACTTTGCCAATCCAACAGGTTGGGTTAGGGTTAAAAGTTTTTTTGACTTGACAGGTCGTGAGTTGGGTTTAGGTTAGAGTTTTGAAAATTCATGTTGGTTTCAACCCGACACGAACTTGATCCACTGACACGAATTACTAGCCCTAGCCAACAGATATTCACGGTAAAAAAATCCAAATCTCATGTCATTAGATTTAAAAGAAGAAAGAGATTAATGATATGATTTTCAATAGAGTACTCTTATTCAACCTAACTAAAGAGAGTTAGATCGTGAGAAGTAGGGCTCACTCATTTATTTCACAACTCAATTTCTCGTATGATTGTTAAACATTTTTGCTTTCAGTGATAGCATTTGATCGGATAGTCAAAGAATGAGTGTTTACTGTATTATAGAAGACCCTTGTTAAAAATCCCTCAACTTATGCTTCTTAAATCTTTGATAAAATGATGATCTGTATGATTCAAAAAGTCCGTTATTAGGGAATCTACATGATTATATGATACTTGAAATCCAAACATCTCCTTAGAATGATGCTAGTAAAGATAAGCACTTTTCAAAAGAAAAAAAAAAGTTGAGCTTGTGCTTGTTTTGTTTTCTATCGTGTCGAATGATTTTTATTCAATCAAACTTTATTTTTATTTTTACAAAAAAGAAATTAAGGTAATCGTTAGAATTGTATTGCTTTTTTTTTTTCTTTCTTTTTTTTTTTCCCTGTATAAAGTTGTATTGATTTCTTAGAATAATTTATGCTGAATTTTAATAATAAACATTTTAGTTCAACTTAATTGTTTTATTTTTTAAACTAGCGTTACGTTAGCCTTAAACGGACAAAATATTACAAAATGAGGGTTTATGCTAACAATCTTCAAAGTTTGAGTGGTGTAACACCAGTTTTTAAAGTTTGGAGTGAAGTTACAAAAGTAAATTCGAGGAGTAAAAATAAAATTTACCCTTTAATTATATTAAAATTATTTGTTAAAGGAGAAATTCTGAAACTATTAAAGTGTGCAAATACGGTAAATTCGTCAAAAATTGTTGAGAAGTCAATAAGCCAATAAGATGCCAAAATTTTAGCATTTGATGGATATAAAACAAAAATAACATTGTATTGGAGAAGAGGGAAGAGCATTTGTGTTCGAATGCTAAAATTTTATCATTTGATGCTTAATTTGACATTTCATTAGATATTCTCTTATACTCAGTCCTTTTATTTTTGAGGAGCACTTGATCCTAAATTTAGTATATGTAGAACTTAACATTAAATATAACTAGGGCCGGCAATTTCGGACACGACACGAGAACGACACGTAATAAATGGGTTTGGACCGCACGATTAATAATTGGGTCGAAATTGGGTCGACACGTTTAACATGAAAATAAATGAGTCGGAAATGGGCTGACACGATTAACACGTTTAACACATTTATGTTAGAATTTTTAAATTATTCGTTAGAATTTTCAAATTATTCGGACATGATATGGTGACACACAGAAACGACACGTAATAAATGGGTTTGGACCGCACGATTAATAATTGGGTCGAAATTGGGTCGACACGTTTAACACGAAAATAAATGAGCCAGAAATGGGCTGACACGATTGACATGTTTAACACGAATTGCCAGGCTTAAATATAACATTATAAATCTAAAATTTCGGCACTAAACATTGTTATAAAAACACTCTTACATTTGTTTTCTTTTTTCTTCCCCTTTACTTGGTCATTTCTTTATTATACTAACATGTGTTAGCCAGAATATTAATAATACAACCCCTCAAAAAGGGTAAAAAAAAAAAAAATCCACAATATATCTGAAATATGTGCAAGGTCATCTATACCATGCAGTAGGACCATTAAAAGATCCTAAAAATATTTGTGTGTATGTATATTTATATATATGTATATATGTATATTTATATATATGTATATATGTAAGATGTCCTGGCAAAGCAATGTTGTGGCATTTGATTGTGTACAGTTCGACAGCATGCTTATGCGTCCGTATTACTACTCCATTATCTCCCCTCCCCCCTTCCCTTACCTTTGTTTCTTTTGTTTTGTTTTTCAAAAGATGAGCATTGAGGTCCCATGCATCAACTCATATTATATATATATATATATATATATATATTTCCTTCTTAAAACAAAGTGAAAAAATAAAAAATCAAATCAGACGCAGAATTTAATTAGCCACAATTAATTTGCTTTGCTGTCCAAGGATAATTACATATCATTACCAAAAGGAAAGAAGAAAAAGGCTGAACTTGCAAATATAGTGTGGATTAAACAACCCAAGCATTTTTCCATGATAGAAAAATTAGTGCCAAAAGTTCTTCTTTTCCTTAATGTTCTCTCTTTCAAACAAAAGAGACGCTTCATATATATATATATATATATATATATACATACACTGCAGATTTCTATAGAGGTATTGTTATACACTTAATTATTTCATACTGACTTCCATCACAAGATGTAGAATATTCATATTCTCAACTCCAAAAATAAATAACTAAAACCTTTGTTTGGTTCTCTGGTTTGAATTCAAAATTTCCATTTCAATTTTTGTCATTTTTTTAAATAAAAAAATCGACAAAGATTATAATAACTAATTTTTAAAAAATTAACTAATTTCAATATAAAATTTTTGTTCGAAATCGGTACTCCAAACGCATCATAAAAGAATATCTTGTTTATGACTCCCCAATGTGAACATACAAATTAAAAAAATCTACCAGAGGGCAAAAAGGTTGAAATGAAAAATATTGGACACAACCTGTAAAGCAAATTCACTACTTGCTTTTGTACATATTTTTTTGTATGTTAGAAGCCGGATGGAAATGGGGAATAATGTTAGCTGAAACAAAGAGAAACAAGTCATTCAAAGGTCAAAAAAAACATGAATTGCATAAAATGTACTGATAGTCCAATTTGCAATCATGGGATGCTTCCCTCTCTTCTCATGGCTCTAAGTCCCACCCCCTAATTTTTCATTTTCCCCTTTAAATTTTTTGTGTGGTAATCAGTCCCCACCAGTTCATCATTCCTTTTGCTTTTGGAGCCATATTTCCCCTTTGCTGTCCCAAAATTTTAGTTGCTATTTTTTTTTTTTTGGCAACAGTGAAGTTATGAAAGCAACAACCAATATCCACCAAAAACAAAAAAAAAAAAAGGTGTAATTATGAGAGCTTATAATTGTCCTATCCCAAAATCTTGCGGTAATCCATGTTTAGATTATAGGTTCAGACTCATAATTCACACAGTAAATATGAAATTTTCACGAGAGAAAATGCTTGAATTTTGCCTCTTCTTTTTTGGCTTATGGGAAATGATGTGTACCAAAATGTTCAAAATTGCATGTTTGAGGAAGTCAATGAACATAAAATTTGATTCAAATATTTCAGAAAAGGAGTATTCTTGGACAAGGTTTTTAAAGGAGCGTCTTCTTGTCCTCTTCTTGTGACATATCTTCCACTCCAATTTTACTCCAAAAGATAATTACTACTGTTTTCTGTTGAAATGATGATGAGCAGGACGTTACACAATCACAAGCCACATATTTCACGTTAACACAAACAAAAAATTAAAAATAAAAATAAAAAAGGAAACTTGGTTGGCCTTTCCAAAGATTTTACCATAAACAAGAAGTTTTCACAAAAAGAAAATAGTATAAACCAATTCTATATAATATCTTTCTTTTCTTAACAAAACCAGATTCCGAAAATCACTCTTGCCAATAACACAAAATCCGACAAGGATTTCCCTCAATTTTTTTTTCTTCTCATTTTTTTTCCCCTCAAAAACACATTTTTCTCAAGAACCCAGAACACCATTTTTGATTTAACTTCACTCCCAATCCACCATTTGTTACCATGCAGTTCTCGCCAACTTTTGTTACACAAACCAACTAAAAAGTATTCACAAGTTGCAGTCTTTTTTCTTTTTTTTTTGTTTTTGTTTTGCTAAACATGGGGTCTGCAACATCTTCCATGGCTGCTAAGTTTGCGTTTTTCCCACCGGACCCTCCGTCTTACGGCGTAAATGTGGAGGGGACAACGGGGAAAATGAGATATCAGATGCTCTTCCCAGAGAAGACGTGGACGTGATGAAGCTGACCACCAAGAAAGGGAATGAGATAGTGGCAATGTTCGTAAAGAACCCTTCTGCTTCACTCACGCTTCTTTACTCCCACGGCAACGCCGCCGATCTCGGTCAGATGTATCACATTTTCACCGAGCTTAGTCTTCATCTCGGCGTCAATCTTATGGGGTCTGTGATCATCTCACTTGGGTTTTCATTTATTTTAGTTTTGGATTCAGAAGGAAAATAGAAAGTCCTGATTGACAGTGCTCTTTTGTGCGTGCGTGCGTGCGTGTGTGTGTGTGTGTGTGTGTGTGTGTGTGTGTGTGTGCAGGTATGACTATTCTGGGTATGGACAATCTACTGGAAAGGTATAATGTAAATAGTTTTTTGAATCCCTTTTCCCAAGCCCAAAATCTGAGCATTTGTTGTAAATTATAGATTTGACTGAGAAAATGTTCTCTTTGTCTCTATCTTGTTCATTTTGGTTAAGTGCTGTGATTAATTTTGTTTCTTTGTTAATTTTGTGTGTTTTTATAGTACTTGTAACAAATTTTTTTTTTTTTTTTAATTCAAATTAGCCAAGTGAGCAGGACACATATGCAGATATAGAGGCTGCATATAAATGCCTTGAAGAGAAGTATGGTGTGAAAGAGGAAGACACGATACTGTACGGACAGTCGGTCGGGAGTGGACCGGCTTTGGAATTGGCCGTTAGATTGCCCAACTTGAGGGCTGTGGTTCTGCACAGTGCAATTCTTTCTGGCCTTCGCGTCATGTATCCGGTCAAGCGCACGTTTTGGTTTGACATTTACAAGGTTTGTACACGTTCTCTTTGATTTCATCATTGCATAACAAAATATGTACTATTAGTCGATGGAATTCTGTTCCTCACTTAAAGGTTTGGTCTTGTTCTGCTGCAGAACATTGATAAAATTCCGCTTGTCAACTGCCCGGTTTTGGTCATTCATGTAAGTGAACTACTTTCCCAGCATTCTTCCACCAAGTAATGATTTTGACACTCATTTACTGCATTACAAGGCTTAGTTTTAGTTCCTCTTTTCACTGGACTTGTAGTCTTGGCTGTTTATAGCTACTTAGAATGCACACTTTTGAGTCTGATTATCAAGGAAGCCTTTTTTCGAGCCCTTTAATTAGATTTAAGAATTGATTTACGGTTCACAGCTGGTTTAGTGAAATGGGTATTCTTGACATTGTTGTGTGAATTTCATAGGGAACCGAAGACGAAGTTGTGGATGTTTCACATGGCAAGCAGCTTTGGGAGCTTTGCAAACAGAAGTATGAACCTTTGTGGCTCAAAGGAGGAAATCACTGCAACCTGGAACTCTATCCAGAGTACTTGAGGCATCTCAAAAATTCATAGCCGCCATCGAGAAACTTCCATGCGTTCAAGAGGTAACCGAGCAGGCTACAGATAAACCGGAGAGTCCTTTGAAGACAGCAGACCACAACACGGAGAAGGCCAGGACTAGCACTGACCAGAAAGAGAAGTCTAGGACTAGCACCGGACACAGAGAGAAATCAAGGCTCAGCACAGACAGCAGAGAGAAATCAAGAACCAGTACCGACAGAAGGGAGAAGTCGAGAAGGAGCATTGATAGGCCTGGAAAGGCGAGGAACAGCACTGATCAATCAGAGCGAGCACGAAATAGCTTGACCGGTTAGTTCATTTTTCATACTTCTACATTTGAGTTAGACAAAGACATGTCATTGACTGGTGCGAAAATTGATGATGGCAGCTTAGGGGACATGGTGAGATCAGTCGGATTGTGTAATGTTGATTGTTTGAGGCCGGCCGCTTCAGAGGCTTGAGGCGGAAACTAAGGCCAAGTCCTTATACTTGGGGTTGTAAATTTCTTTTGGTATTCTGTGTTTGGTTGATTAGTTGGGATGTTTAGCTGTTGGCAGTGACCTTTTCGGCTTTTACCCCCATGTTACTCTTCCTTTTCTTTGATTTCTTTTGCTCGGCTGATGTGAAAATTTGAATAACAGAAGTAATAAGCATAGCGACCGTGCTTCAATCTCAATCCAGTATACTTGCAGAAGATTTTTATTTCTATGTTTTTCATTCCTTATTGGCAACGAATGCCTCTGTCTCATCCGTCTTCATTCAGTGAATGTACCTTATAAGCTCCCTTTTGTAAGCCTACTGGATGAGAGCGAGTTGGTTAGACCGCGGAATACACACATGCCAAATGCATTTCATCGAAATGGACAAGACACTTTGGCTGGTTGGGTAGTCATCAGGCAATCAGCCTAGAGGGCTAGATGACGGGCATGCGGCCGATCATTTGATGTAAATGCAATCCTCCGAAAAACGCTCCTTACAGCGGCATGGCTGCTGCCTGTGAAATTGCTACTAACAAGCCACCATGTTGATTGCGAGACGATTAAGGTCTCCGATGAATCTCGCCATCAACGAATAGATGTAGTAAAATTTGTAGTTGTGTTTTCTGGTTAGTTGATGGCTTGTTTTTGGCTGAGGTGGGTAGGTTTTTTCTTTAGGGGCAAAAATTTCCCCTTGTGGGGGGTGCAAAAGGTAGTCTCTTTTGCTAAATTTGAATCTAAATTTGTTTTAAAAAATAATTAAAAAAAAAAAACAACCCTCATAGTACTGATATTGCTTGATCCTTAATGGAAAATGAACATTTAAGCACTTGCCAACTCCAAATTATGGGCATTACTATGAAACGTGCATAGCTTTCACTCATGCAATTTTGATCATAGCATCTTCTCATTCAATAGGACATAATTTTTAACAATTAAAAATTGTATTTTAAATTGATGTGATAGTTTAAAACTATATTTTATAAATAGAGAATTTTTCGATCATTAAAACATAAATTAGTGAACATAAATGTAAAACTTTACTCATTTGACAAATTTCATATTTAAGATAAACTTTATTTATTTATTTTTTTGAAGAATGAAAATTGACTGTAATTTCCTCTAGAGTGTAAAGCAAAGAAGAAACTAGAAAATAAAGAGAAAAAAAAAAAGAAGAAAAAATTTGAGGATATTATGGTTGCTGAGATGGCAGAATCTAGCCCCTACAAACTTCCCACACGAATACTTCCAAACAAAGCCTCCTACTGCTCTGTCCTTTCTAGAACTCTCTCCTCTCTCTCTCTCTCTCTCTCTCTAACTTGAGAAGGGTTCTTCTCGCTCTTTCTTAAACCCCTCACAAGGGTTTTTAGTTCTTACACACTTCTTCTCACGTACCCCAAAAACAGATAGTTATCCTTTCATTCTCCTCCTCGTCTCTTTCTCTCTCTAGGGCTCAATGGCTCCGGTTCTGAGCAGAAGCTTGGCCACGGCTTCTCTCACTTCTGTTCCCTTTACGGCCGGAAGAACCCCCAACAGCAGCGGAGTCTTCAACCTGAGAAGTGCTTTCGTCCCGCCAAATGGGCTCAGAAGAAATGGGCTCTCCTGTAGCGGCTTGAAGTGGAAGCTCGAGAGGAGAAACCATGGAATCGCCGTCCGCTGCGAGGCCACCGTCGCCGAGAAAGAGGCCGCCGACGCCTCCGGCGAGAAGTTCGAGTACCAAGCCGAGGTGGGTCCCCTCTGATTTTGGGTTTTTTTGTGGGTTTTCAAATGGTTTTGAAACTTTTTGTGTTTTAGGTGAAGTTCCGATAGAACGCTTTTTGGATTTGTGAATAAAATCCAGCTTTTTTTTTTTTAGGAGATTGCGAAAGTTTGTGTTTTGTTTTGACAGTTGATGTCATTTGTTTTGTAGGTCAGTCGACTTATGGACTTGATAGTTCACAGTCTGTACAGCCACAAGGAGGTGTTTCTTCGAGAGCTTGTCAGGTGACTTTTCATGTCTAATTGATTCAATTAAAAAAAAAAATATTTTCCTTTCAAATCATTTCTGGTCTTTAACTTGGGTCTTTCTTATATCTCGGAAATGTGGTTTGCAAGTTACTTATCATATTGTGTTCATTTGTGTTTCATTTTTAGTTTGTAGTAGTATGTGTATTTATATGGAAGTTGTTGCCTTCACCTTTTGATAAATGTGATGATATTGTTTCTTTCTTTTTTCAGTAATGCAAGTGATGCTTTGGACAAGCTGAGATTTTTAAGCGTGACGGAGCCGTCTCTGCTCGGAGATGCCAGTCAGCTAGAGATACGAATCAAGCCGGATCCAGACAATGGAACTATCACTATCACGTATGATGATTTTCGAAGTTTTGTTAACTTATTTCCAAGCTAGATGAGTGTGTGTTTCTGAAATGCTGTTCTCTTATTTATATATTTTTTTTTGAATTTTTTTTTCTCAGGGATACTGGTATTGGAATGACAAAGGAAGAACTTATTGACTGTCTTGGAACTATTGCTCAGAGTGGTACTTCAAAATTCTTAAAGGCTCTGAAGGTATATTCTTCCCCTGTTAATTCATGTAAAATATGAAGGAATTTTAGCTGTTTCAGCTCTTGAAGCTGACTTTGTGACTCCTGGTTCTTGACAGGAAAATAAGGATCTTGGTGCGGACAATGGTTTGATTGGTCAATTTGGTGTTGGTTTCTATTCGGCTTTTCTTGTTGCTGAGAAGGTGTGGTGTGTTCTCTTTAACGTTTGAAAAGTTCTTTGTTAACTTATTATTCCATAGTTGTGCATGTGGGGCAATAGTTTTGTGGGAGTCTCTAATCATGTGTGTACAATCAGGTTGTTGTTTCCACAAAAAGCCCAAGGTCGGATAAGCAGTATATTTGGGAAGCAGTTGCCGACAGCAGCTCATATGTGATTAAGGAAGAAACTGATCCTGAAAAAATGTTACTTCGGGGAACACAAATCACACTTTATTTAAGGGTACTACGCACCTCTATATATTATCTCTTTAGGAAAAGTAACTGTAGCTTGATTTGATGTCACTAAATATGTGTTATTATTATTTTTTCCCCGGTGGTATTAAAAGGTTTTGTGTAGCCATCTCTACTATCTGGTGCAATTGAAACAGAATTCACCTTAAGTTGTACACCTAAGTTATGGAGTCCTAATTTTGGTAAATCAACTATTGCAAAGGCTTTCTTGTCTAGTCGAATTCCTTTTAAAAATTTCTTGCCTTTTTCGTGCAGCAAGATGACAAGTATGAATTCTCAGAGCCAACTAAGATTCAGAGTTTGGTGAAGAACTACTCACAATTTGTATCTTTCCCCATCTACACATGGTTGGAAAAATCAAGGACGGTTGAGGTGAGAACTCGTTTTCTTTGCAACAATTACTTTCCATGTGGTGGGCAGATTTTTTTAGTTACTGAGAATGTTGGACATGAAATAGTATTTGTTAAAATGTCATTATCTTAGCTTTAGTTGGTGCTAACCAAGTTGTTATTTATGGTAGGTGGAAGAGGAGGAGGAACTGAAAGAAGGAGAAGAAGAAAAGCCAGAGGTAAATTGATATGTGATTCTGAGACGTGTGGTTTTGCAAGTTATTTTATTTTTATTTTTACTTTTTTTCCCCCTCTTAACTTTGAATTGGTCTATTAACTTGTTACCAGGGTGAGAAGAAAAAGAAGAAAACGACAAAAACTGAGAAATATTGGGACTGGGAATTAGCAAATGAAACAAAGCCAATATGGGTAAGTTTGTTGTCTGTGCTCCTGAAATATGGTACAAATTATCAAATCAGTTCCTAAGTTCCAGCAAGAAAAGTCAAATAGCTTCTGTCTTCTGTTGAATATTGTAGCTTGCTTTTACCAGTGGTCCTTTTGAAATACGCATACAAATTATTATGTTATAAACCTTTTCTTGTTTTTCCTTGTTCTGCTTCAGATGCGTAGTCCAAAGGAAGTGCAAAAAGAAGAATACTATGAATTCTACAAGAAAACATTCAATGATTTCTTGGATCCTGTTGGTTACACTCATTTCACTACCGAGGTACTGAAAGGTTATGGTTAATGATTTTATGTTGTGCACGATATTTGCTGGTTTAGATTTTGACTTAACATTGAAAACTGCCTAGGGTGAAGTGGAATTCAGGAGTGTTCTTTATATTCCCGGAATGGGTCCTCTCAACAATGAGGATGTTATCAACCCGAAGACGAAGAATATTCGTTTGTATGTGAAGCGTGTCTTTATCTCGGATGATTTTGATGGGGAGCTGGTAACTATTTCCATATGGATCCTTGCTTTTAACTTACATAAATTCAGAATTCGGTAGTGTTCCTTATTCTTCATTATCTGAGTTTATTATAACTATAAATTGAGATAGGAAAATAATCTCTCTCTGCGCTTCATTTGTGCTACTTTTAGACCCGAATTCTGATTCAAACAAATACTTCATATTATCCACCCAATATGGTGCAAGTGTGGTTAAAAAAAAATGGAAAAAGGAAAAAGAAATGTACTTTTTAAAATAACTCACTCAAGATCAGAACTGGAACCTCGCATAACTCAACAATATTTTGGGAAGTAGGAAACATTTTTTTCAATCTATATGTATAACTCTAGATCATAGGCTGCTCTGTTTTCCTTGTTTTTCTCTAGTATAACGTGAATAGTTCATTTATATCCATAATTGAGAAATTAATCTTTGGATTGACAATAAAAGTTCCTATTTCACAAATCAAGTTATCAATTGCACATTAAATTATTTATGTGGTTTGGTGCCTGCTTTTCTAATTGTGCAAATCACTGGAGATATTAAATTTGAGATTCCTTTTGCAGTTCCCTCGATATCTGAGCTTTGTTAAGGGTGTCGTGGACTCAGACGATCTTCCTCTTAATGTTTCTAGAGAGATTCTTCAAGAAAGTCGAATAGTAAGTTACAGATCTTCTTTTCAATCTTCTGTGAATCTCCTAATTTGGTCAGGAATTTTGAGAGCATTTCTGTCATGTAGTTAGAATTTTATTTTTTCATTATCTTCTTAGAGGTTTATATCTTATTCATCATTTCATAGTTGCTTTCCCATCCTTTTTTGGTCCTTTCCAATTTTAGGTCAGAATAATGAGGAAGAGACTTGTGAGAAAGACATTTGACATGATCCAAGACATCTCTGAAAGCGAGAACAAAGAGGTCCGGGATGGCAGTAAAAGTATTTTTTATGGCTTTCTTCTTCCATTGCATTTGAGGATTACTTGCTAACTTGAAATTTGTTGAACACTTGAACTTGAGCACAGGACTACAAGAAATTCTGGGAGAACTTTGGCAGGTTTATAAAGTTGGGATGCATTGAGGATACTGGAAACCACAAGCGCATTACGCCACTCTTGCGGTTTCACTCATCAAAGAGTGAGGAAGAACTGACAAGCTTAGATGATTATATTGAAAACATGGGTGAGAACCAGAAGGCAATTTATTACTTGGCAACAGACAGCTTGAAAAGTGCCAAGTCTGCTCCATTCCTGGAAAAGTTGGTTCAGAAAGATATTGAGGTATGTGTTTTACAAGATTAGACCATGACTAGAGTAGTTTTGGTTTTTCCCTCTCTTCTAAACATGTTACGGAATTCAACTAACTATAAGAAAAATACTTACACTTTTCGATACCGTTCGGTAGGATATCTCCTTATTACTAGTTGATGATGTGTGTGTGTGTGTGTGTGTTTTTTTTTTTTTTTTTTGGCAGTAAATAAACTAGATTTTTTGGGACTCATGCAATTATTTTCACATAGGTACTGTATTTAATCGAGCCTATTGATGAAGTTGCCATCCAGAACCTGCAGACCTACAAGGAGAAGAAGTTTGTTGACATTAGCAAGGAAGATCTAGAGCTGGGTTGGTGCCTTTTATACATTCATATATCGAAAACATGTGAAACTGTGGCTTTTCCTTCTTGCTTCTGTATGCATTTTCCTGAAGAAAAATTTTTAATTTGTTAGGTGACGAGGATGAGGTCAAAGAAAGGGAGACAAAGCAGGAATACAATCTTCTTTGCGATTGGGTAAAGCAACAACTTGGTGATAAGGTAGCGAAAGTCCAAATCTCAAAGCGTCTAAGCTCATCTCCTTGCGTGCTTGTTTCTGGCAAGTTTGGTTGGTCTGCCAACATGGAAAGGTTAGTTGTGGATGGTGTTGAGTATTTGCACTCATTTATTAATCACTTTTTTTATACTTTTAATCAAAATTTTCCTCCTCTTCTGCAGATTGATGAAAGCTCAGGCTCTTGGAGATACTTCGAGTTTAGAGTTCATGAGGGGGAGGAGAATACTGGAAATTAATCCGGACCATCCCATCATTAAAGACTTGAATGTAAGCAATTAAATGCAAGAATATCGAGGAGAAAAAAAAAATTAACTTAAAAGAACGCTACATAGCGACAGTAACGAGTTTCTTTCTGCTGCAGGCTGCATGCAAGAATGCCCCGGATAGCAGCGATGCAAAGAGAGCGGTTGATCTCTTATATGATACAGCCTTGATCTCGAGTGGATTCTCTGTAAGAACAATTTGAAAATACTGATCCTCTCGTCGTACTTCACAATTCTGAGTGAATTATGTATCATTTATAATGGACCTATTGGTCTTGCAGCCTGACAGCCCGGCAGAGCTAGGAAACAAGATATACGAGATGATGGCGATGGCCCTTGGAGGAAGATGGGGCAGATTAGAAGAGGAGAATGTAGAGGCAGCAGAATCCGAGGGTGGTGATGGAAGTGCCAGTGAGTCTGTGGACGCGGAAGTGGTTGAGCCATCTGAAGTGAGGACAGAGAGTGATCCTTGGAATGAATGAATGAATGAATGAATGATTGATTAAAATGTTGGTAGAAATTACAAAAGTTTCAGACAAAAAAATTTTGGCCAATAATTGCATGCAAGGGTCTAGAGAGATCCCATTATTAAAGAGGGACATAGTCGCATAAGAAGGAAGTTGAGGATGTTTTGGTAGGAGAGACGCTCTTAAATTGTGATGAGAAAGTATACATGTTCTGTTACTAATGATTTATAGAGACTGGTTTTATATATAAATTATTGCTCTCTCCCTCCCCCCCTCTCTCTCTCCCTTCCTTCAAAGTATATCAGGGTTATTTTTCACCTTTTTTTTCTCCCCTTATGCATAATTATAATTTTTTTTTATGAGGACTATGCATAAAAGAGTTGGAATCTAACAATTTGAAAAGCCTTGCAGTTACGGCAAGATAAAGAATCAAGGAGGACAAATTCTTTAATGCTCAAAAAGTATGAACTTGTTTGCCTCGAGGGAAAACTCATAAAAACTCTACTTGTACTCTTTTAGTAAGTATAGCCATAGTAGTTATTATATTTACTTTCAACGGTCTGATTTGTGATGGTGAATAATTTTGCGTTATGATTTTTTGTTTTTCTTTTGCTGTGGGAGAGAGAGATTGATATTCCGACTCTAGTGTCCATCAACTCATCATTCAATTTCCTTTTCCTTTTCATGTTCCCAAGTTCAATATAATCTTCATTCAATCCAAAAAGAACTTTACAAAATAAAATAAAAATAAAAATAAAACAAATAATTGAATGTTTTACCATGGAAGTCAAACAATCTGCAAGTGCATGTCTGCAACTGCAAGTCTGCAACATACTACATGGTATACTCTTAGCATAGGGGAGAAAAAAAAAAAATGCTACACTAACGAGTCCCGTCCACGGTTGAGCGTATTTCCTTTCTTGAACGAAACTAGACTCTTTGGATATAAGGAAGCATGAAATATCCATTCCAATGCCGATCCGGAAGTTAGAACTTTCCGAGAGGTCTGGGCATGAAGGTTATAAGACACAATTTGACCATCTCTTGCTTCTATTAACATCTCATCATCCTTCCAAAATGCTAGAGGGAACGGGATGAAATCTAGTAGTCTGATTGTAAGATGCTTGGTCCAATATGTAAAACCTTCAACACCGCCGAAGTTCTCAACCATCACCCACATTTCAAAAGTTGTTGAATGGGATGAGATTTCCGTAGGTATTAAAAAGACCACTGATTCATTCCATACATCAAGTTTCAAGTTCTTTCCCTTGGACTTTCGGGTGTGTTGTGGCAATTCTATGGTATGAAATTCCTCTTTAGAGAAGTCGAACGAAAGAATCGTCATCTCAGAATCTTCCAACCCCCCATATTCCACCAATAAAAAACACCTTTGTGATAAACCTCATCGCCGACATAACAACGTTTACCATTCAAATCAATCTCAAATTCCCTCCAATAATTGCTTCCTAAACTATAGACCATAGCTCTATTTGACGCAACTCGAAATTGAGAACGAAAAAGCTTAAAGTGGGGAAGACAAGGTGTGGGGATATCCAGATTGCAAAAAACAAACACCTTGTTCCCAGGACAATGGAGGTCGAAAAAGACAATTAGAGCTTGAAAAATTCGTTGGAAAATCCTCTTTCTCCATCTTCGGAACATGAGTGAAATTAATTTCTTCAAAAACATAAGGAACGTGGTCGCCATCACCGTCGTCTTGACAATAATTGTTTGAACTTACCATTGAAAGTTTCACAAACCAAAGGACCTTGCTTATACTGAAATCAAGTTGATGGCAAAACTGAAATCGAGTTGCTTGTTTATAAATTTAGGATCATTGATCACAGTACACCACAATTTGCAAACTCGTTTACATCTTCGTAGAGACTTGGGAGGCAAATTCAACTAGATTTCCTCCACTATCTCTTGTGGCAGATGACACAAGCTCTTCATGTCTGCAATTTCATATTATTTCTTAAATTAATCCAACCTCCAATTCTATTCAAAGACAACGTAAGATTCAAAAGTTATATTCAAATTAATCGCTCAAACACATTAATTACTCTTAAGTATATTACTTATCTATGATATTATGTTTAAAATCTTGATTTCAAAAACCGATATTGACGAAAAGTTAGCTGAAGTTTATTTAACAAAAACGGAAGAAAAAGCCCTTTTAACATGAAAAGGACATGCCGTATTTGACAGCATGGATTGGAAAATAACAAAGTGAGAAAATAAAAAAAGAAAGGAGGGGCCTTTCCTTTTATGCTATTGTTTTTGGAAAAATTAAGGTAGATTGAGATCTCTAGGATATTTTATTTAAAAAATGGTAGATTTCTTTTTATCAAGAAAAAATGTCGGGTTTGATTATTAAAATGTTAATTGATTTATTTAATCAATAATTGATAAGTAAAAACAAATATTAACTTCTTATTAGTCATTTAAAAAAACTTTTTTTAATTTTACAAAACAGATTTTAATGAAATGTCATGTACATCAACTCTATTACCAGAATGTATGATAGTTATATTGTCATATTTTTTATTGGTATATTTTTTTAAAATTATCACATTGATTAATTGTATCCACTTTATTTAAAGTATGACGATTAATCACTTTGTAAATTGTTGGTTCCTTTCTCAGAAAAAAAAAAAAAAAAGAAAAGAAAAAATCCTTTGTTGTTAGATGCAAACAAGATTACATAAGGAACAAAGTGAAACAACTTACAATTATCAGGGGTTAAAATTGAAATAAATCCTAAAAGAATAGAATGAAAAAGAAAAAAGAAAAAGTAAAGGGGGGAAAAGTGGAGAAGGATAAAGAAGAGAGAAGTGCATAGGTTTAAGCAGGGTTTTTGAGACGGCTGCTTCATTGGCTTTCAGTTCACCTTCTTCATCTCTCTCTCTCTCTCTCTCTCTCTCTCTCATTTCCATTTGTCTTCTTCTCTCTCGCCGCCATTAACACAGAACTTTGCCCGCAAATCCCAAAGATCTTCCCTTTTTCTGCCTAGATTTCTGCTTCGGACGCTTCATTTTCAGCTCCAATTCCCGATTCCTTTTTTTCGAATTGATCGCTAAATCACAAACCTCGCTGTCGACAAACATGTCGAGGATTTTGGCCAAGCAATCTTCCCTCGGGAAGTTCAAGCTCTCCTTAAACCCCCATATTCTCTCTTCTCCTTCTCCTCCTTCTTCATGTTTTGCAGAACTCGGAAAAATCGCTCATTTTCTCGGAAAAATCAGCCCCGCCACGGTCCAAACCGGTGGATTACCGGGTTTTCGCCGATTCGGCATAGTATTATATCCCAGAAACGTGTTAGGGGAGTTCAATTCTTTCAATTCGACCTACAATTTCGGTAATTTAGTTAATTTCAGATGCTACGCGAGTGCCGCCGAGGCCATTGTTTCCGAGGAGGATTCGATGTCGTCGGGCTCGGAAGATGTCCATGAGTTTCCGAAAGCTGAAACGTATTCGAAGGCGCCAAAGATGACTACGACGACGACGGCCAGAATGGGAGTAACGAAGGACCAGAAGCTCCGGAAGCGTCAGATAAAGATCGAGACAGAGGCGTGGGAAGAGGCGGCCATGGAGTACAGGGAGCTTATGACGGACATGTGTGAGCGGAAGCTGGCGCCAAATTTGCCGTACGTGAAGTCGTTGCTCCTTGGTTGGTTTGAGCCGTTGCGGGATGCCATTGCCTCTGACCAGGAGATGTGTAGGCAGAAGAAGACTAAGCCTAAGCCGAGTTACGCAGAGTATCTCGATCAGTTGCCGGCTGATATGATGGCCGTTATCACAATGCACAAATTGATGGGGTTGTTGATGACCAGTAGTGGCGCAGTGGGCTGTATCAGGGTCGTTCAAGCCGCCTGTCAGATCGGCGAAGCCATTGAACATGAGGTGGGTCGTTTTTGAATTCTTTTTTGCTTTCGTTCGCTGCTTAAAGCTGGAATTTTGAATGTTTCTTAGCAAAATATTAAGTGAAGTTTGAGTCCTTAAGTTTACTTTACTTGGAATTTTGTTTCTAGAATTCGAATTCTTTGGTTCTTTTGAGTTTTGCTTAGTTTAGATTTCATTAACCATGTATGAATTATGAGATAGCAGTTTTTGTGGATCTTATGTGGACTGTATATGAGGATCTCTTATGTGGACCAGGTTAGGATACAGAGGTTTCTTGAGAAGACAAATAAGAAGAAGAACCAGAATGATGAGGATGGGTTGGAGCCCGTAAGTGCTGAACAATCAAATCTGAACAGCAAAGAAGAAGATAAATTGAGAAAAAAAGTTACACAACTGATAAAGAAACAAAAGGTGCAGCAAGTAAGGAAAATTGTCAAACAAGTAGATGATTCAAAACCTTGGGGTCAGGAAGGTCATGTAAAGGTCAGTGATGTTTATAATTTTCAATAGGAAAATTAGGCTGGGTAGCCTTTTTTAGTTACTTAATCTAATAGATGACCCAACTTTTTTTTATTAGGAAAATGGCTGTTGGTCATTTTTCAGATTTGATCAATTAGTGATTGATTAATAGTCAATCAATGATTGATTGTGAAAATTGGTGATTGACTAATGGTTAATCAGCAATTGATTATGAAATTTAGTGGTTTACGTTATGGTTAATCAGTAATTGACCATAAGTCAATCACCGATTGATTATTATGTGGTCACTCATGGATTGACCATTTAAGAAAATTGATTAATCATTTTAGAAAAAAAGGGTTTTTTAACTAATTTTTAAAAACTTAGGCCATTTATTTAAAAATTTCTTAAAGAAAGGCCATTTAGCTATAAACTCCTTTTCAAGACTGCTCTTCATGTCGTTGTTCTTATTGTCACTGTTACTTATCTTAGTTATTATGCCAAACAGATCGGATCTCGTTTGCTTCAGTTGCTGATGGAAACAGCATATATACAACCTCCAGTTGATCACGTTGATGATACTCCGCCTGATATACGCCCTGCATTCGTACACAGTCTTAAAACCATCGTTAAAGATACACAGTGAGAAAGATTGATCTCTGGTTTACTCGCCCCACTCCAATTCTGATGTTATATATGTGTGTGTTTTTGTATTGTTAGGAAGACCAGCAGGAGATACGGTGTTATCGAATGTGACCCACATGTACGAAGAGGTTTGGAGAAAACTGTAAGTTGAACACAAATTTCTGGGTAACTTGTACTGAGTTTTTATCATTTGGTTCTCTCTTTTTTGTTTGTGCCTGTGTGTGAATGTAGTTTTTAATGTTTTTTGGTGACGTTTGTGAGTTGAGGTGGAATTGTCTTTCTAAGGTGTCCATTGATGGTGAATTACGAACTAATTATACATATTTATATTTTTACTATACAGGCTCGGCACATGGTCATCCCCTATATGCCTATGCTAGTGCCACCTAATAATTGGACAGGGTATCGTATTTGGGCTCCTTCTAATTTACCAAAAATTTCAACCTATTTATTGGCTAGATCATTTATTATGGAGTGAATTTTTATGCTCTGCAGTCAGGTTGCTGTTCCAATTTCCATCCTGTTTTATCTATCCCTCAAAACCAGAGTGATTTAATTTATCTATTCGTTTATTCCCTTCATTGGCAGGTATGACAAAGGAGCCTATTTATTTTTACCCTCGTACATTATGCGGACACATGGTGCAAAACAACAAAGAGAAGCAGTTAAAAGAGCTTCTAAGAAGAATCTGGAGCCTGTTTTTGAGGTCTTAAAGCCTTACGGGAATTTGTCACTCTATTTCCTTTTTACTGTTTGTTGCTATTGCTTGTCCATTGTTTCTCCACAATATTCGTCATAGGTTGATCCTTCATGTTTGCAACCCCGTTAGGTATCTTGTTTAACTTTTTATTCTTATGCTAATCTATGGCTATTGTGTGCTAGGCTTTGGATACACTAGGAAACACAAAATGGAGGGTGAACAAAAGAATGCTAAGTGTGATAGACAGGATATGGTCTAGTGGAGGCTCTCTTGCTGGCTTGGTCAGCCGTGAAGATGTGAGTTGCATCTTATAGCAGTCATTTTCCACTATTTGATGCTTTATATAAGTATATCAGACAAACCCCATATACACATCGATTTCCATGCATGTATTAATTTGTACACAAATCTAGTGTATAAAAAAAAATTATCTCCTTGTTTGCTTGACGCATTAGTTCTAAGATTGCTGCATAATTCAGCACCACAGTTGTAGTATTTATCAGTCACTTTGTTTTGTATATGATCCATAGTTAAACACAGAGGCTCAGTTTTCTGACAAAGCTTTTTTTAAATAGGTTCCTCTGCCGGAAGAACCAGACACAGAGGATGATTCAGAAATTCGCAAATGGAAGTGGAAACTTAAAGCTGCCAAAAAGGAAAATAGTGAGAGACATTCCCAGCGCTGTGATACTGAACTTAAACTTGCTGTAATGAGCCTCTCTCTCTCTCTCTCTGTTTACATTTTTCATGGCATTTATTAGGTATAATTGGAGTCTTTTTTAAACTCATTAGTAACTTTTGATTGGATCAGGTTGCACGAAAGATGAAGGATGAGGAAGGCTTCTACTATCCTCACAACCTCGATTTCCGAGGTCGTGCTTATCCAATGCACCCTTATTTGAACCATCTGGGTTCTGATCTGTGCCGAGGCATCCTGGAGTTTGCTGAGGGACGCCCTCTGGGAAAGTCAGGCTTGCGCTGGTTGAAGATACATTTGGCAAATGTATATGGTGGCGGTGTGGACAAATTATCTTACGATGGTCGTGTAGCATTTACTGAGAACCACCTTGAGGATATATTTGATTCAGCAGATAGGTCCATCGAAGGTCAGCGGTGGTGGCTGGAGGCGGAGGACCCTTTTCAGTGCTTGGCAACATGTATTAATTTGACTGAAGCATTGAGAAGCCCCTCTCCAGAGACTACCCTTTCACATATGCCTGTCCACCAGGTTTTCTCCCCATCAAACCTAGCACTTTGTCAATAATATTTATATGGCATGTCTGACGGCTTAAATCCGCAAATACTCTGACATAATGCTTTAATTAAGACAACTAAAAATTTAAAATTTCTTCATGAAAACATGAGTACTTACCACAACAACGAGGATGGATTAATAGTTTATGCTTAAATTGGAGCTCATGGTACCAATTAAGTTGGGGGAAGTTGAATTGCCAAGAGAAGATAATTTAGCAAGCATGGAATTACACACTCATATAAGTGCACTCATTGATCCGCTGCTTTTGGTTTTATGTATGCTTAAGTCCTGCAATATCCTTTGTAATTAATCATCCCACGGCCATGGCATTTGGTTCACAGTCAAAGAAGTAGAAAGGCAACCAGAATAATGTACTGATGAAAAGAAAATTAGCCAAAACGTAATCTTTTTTTTAATTTTTTAATTTTTTTAATTTTTAATTTTTTGGGGTTCAATTTGCAAGGATGGTTCTTGCAATGGATTACAACACTATGCTGCCCTTGGGAGGGACAAGGTACGTCTTATGTGTGTTGAAATTGTAAAATGAAGTTGTTTTCTTGTTAATTGCAGTAATTTGAGCTTACAAATTTGCTGTATATTCTTTTTCTTTCTTAAACGTTTGTATTCAGAATAGGGCATGAAAGACATTTGCAGTCAACTACAGCTTACCACAGAATATATATATATATATATATTTTTTTTTTTTTAACACATAAATTTCTTTGTGTGTTAGTTAAATTGTTGCTTCATTCTGGTTTTCCAGTTGGGAGCAGCTGCAGTAAATCTTGTTTCAGGAGAGAAACCTGCTGACGTTTACTCAGGAATTGCTGCCAGGTATAAAGTAAAAATACAATTGCAAAGATTGGCATTTGTCAGGAAAATTGTTAAATTTTGAATATACATTTTGCATTTTCACTCCTGGGACTCATTTATTTGTTCTCATGGAAAGTTTCAGTTTTTGAATCTTATCTGCATTTAAGAGCATTCAACAACATCTGATACTCTTGTTATTTTCATACAACTATCCAGCAAAAAGACTAAATGTCTAACAACAGTTTTATAAAAAGTGATGGGTGTATCTTTCCCTTCTTCTGCATGAAACGTAACCCTTCATCTATTCCTAAAAACTAGTATTCAAGTGGGCCAAGTTCACTGAAAAGTGAAAACTTTCATTTAATCTGTCTAATTGAAAATGTTGTTGCTTTGCAGAGTTCTTGATATTATGCGCAAAGATGCAAAGGATGATCCTGCTACCAATCCAAACACAATGCACGCTAGGAATTTAGTCAATCAGGTTTATGTCATATCTCATTCTTGGAACACCAGCAATGATATATATATTTATATATATTTTTTACGTTTGCAATGGTGGAAATAAAGCAGATATGACTTAATTTAACATTGTGTTGTGTTTATTTAATTGTTTATTAATTAATTTTTTTGCGGCTGCATAATCATGAAATTAGTCATAACAAGCTGTGTGATATGCTTTGCCATGAAAGTATTCTTCGACTCTACTTGTTTAAATGATTATTATGATTTCTTATAGAGACTTAAAATAATTTTTAATGCATAGGTGGATCGTAAGTTGGTAAAGCAGACTGTGATGACATCTGTGTATGGTGTTACCTACATCGGTGCGCGGGATCAAATCAAAAAGAGGTTGAAGGAGCGTGGTACTTTTGCTGAGGATGACAAACTCTTTGCTGCAGCTTGCTATGCGGCAAAAGTAAGAAATTAAACTGGATCTTATATTGTGAGGGAAGAAGAAAAAAAAAGAGATTTCTTTTTTGCAAGTCTTTTAAACCCTTATTCTTCATTCTTGACTGCATGAGCAGGCTACCTTGAAGGCTTTGGAAGAGATGTTTGAAGCTGCAAGAAGTATTATGAGCTGGCTTGGCGAATGTGCAAAGGTATGACTCATCTATTTCCTAACCTTATATCATTGTCAATTATAGAGATAACTTAAACTATTATAGCTTTATATGCTAACCACATTCACCTGAAATGCTATTCGGATGTCGATGACCAACGTGGTATGTGGTTTAGTTTCTAGGGTGCATTTGTCTAAAATTCAGTTATATCTAATCGTCCTACCCACACATCAGTTTGCTCAGAATGTCATCATTCTGGTAGTGCATGTAATACAATTTTTTTGATAAGCAACTCGTTTGGTTTGTTAGATGTGCATTATTAAGTCGTTTTTGTCTGTAATAGCTGTGATGTATTGTGTTGTACACTTTATTGCTTTGGTTTTTGCCACCTCACAATTTTCTTTGCAACATGGGCTTTGAGGATCCTTACTGCTAGTTTGTAACTACCAAGTTTTTTGGATGGACTCCTTTCACTTGTGAACATAAACGACTTATTGTTTTCACTGTACATATTTATCTATAAGGATTCTATTGCATTATTCTGGTTGTTGAGTGTATGGTGGTGGAATGCAAGAGTTTAAGCTACGTATTACTTAAGGAATGTAATCTTTTGAAGTAATAATCTGTTCCTTCTATGCGGCTTCAAATAACTAAATTTGAACTTAAAAATGAACAGGTGATAGCATCAGAAAACCAAGCAGTCAATGGACAACTCCTCTCGGGCTTCCTGTTGTACAACCATACCGGCATGCCGGAAGGCATCTTGTAATATTCTATGTGCCCGTTTAGAACAATTTTGGCCATATATCTCCTTTCATTTTTCAAACTTAAACTGACAATTATATTGGATGTATTTAACTCATTTGACTTGATCTAAATTCAGGTTAAGACTTCCCTTCAGGTGTTGACATTGCGACGAGAAACAGAGAAGGTAGGATTTCTCAAAACGACCTTGCTTTCTGCCTTACTGATCTTCATGTACATAACTAGAGGGGTGATGTCTTGTTCCGAGTTTAATCTGGATGTGAACCATTTCTGATGTCACGCCAATTAAGATATGATTTTTCAAGCTTTAAATTCTGATCTTTAACAGTTTTATATCAAATGTTATTTATTCATCCATGTTTCTCCACGTAGGTTTCTGTTTTCTTATATATAAATTCTTGGATTCAGTTCCCTTTACTAAGATTTCAGTCGCTAAGACATTTTAGGGGTTGCAACTAGAAAATCATACTATACTAGTCATTTTGAGTAGTTTGATGCGTAATGACAACTTCCTGTGAATTCTACAGGTAATGGCAAAGCGGCAGAGGACGGCCTTTCCCCCAAATTTTGTGCACTCCCTTGATGGTTCACATATGATGATGACTGCAGTTGCCTGCAAAAAAGCGGGCTTAAACTTTGCAGGTTTTCACCGTATTTTCATATCTTATTTCTCTCCCCCTTTTCCATACTTCAGTCTTTTAGACACAAAATATGTGCCTTGCTACATATGCGTTCTAATAGTTTCATTCCCTTCTCTTTTTCTTTTCTTTTCTTTTCTTTTTTCTTTTTTTTTTTTTTCAAATGGAAATAACAGTTTAATTCCAATGGGTAATTGCAGGAGTCCACGATTCATATTGGACACACGCATGTGATGTTGATGAAATGAACAGGATACTGAGAGAGAAATTTGTTGAACTCTACGAGAGACCTATATTGGAGAATGTAAGCATCTTTATCTTTTTCGTTTCTTATTCTCGTCTCTAAGAGTTTGGTCCAATTAGTTCGTTGTGGCCTCCATATTGTTCACTGTATCGCATCCAACAACATAAGCGTACTCTTATTGGAACATAAATAGGACAGTTAAAGGCACATGAATGTCTTTCTTTAGTACGTTAGTATTTGGGTATTAAACTTGCTGATTGTTATTTCTATTCTACGTCCACAGTTGCTGGAGGGCTTCGAGAAGTCTTTTCCCAAATTGAAATTTCCTCCCTTACCAGATCGGGGGGACTTTGATTTGGGAGATGTTCTGGAATCTACCTATTTCTTTAACTAGTCTTAAACCAGATGCAAAACACTGGATGCCCTTCATTAACTTGTCCTAGATTGCTCCATCACCAATTGGACGATGACTCGTCACTCATGGGCATGAGATACCACCGTCTCCCCATGTGCCACCAAGAAGTAGTGCTTAAGAAGAGAAGAAACATGATAGCTGGTTGGTCTCATCAGTTTCCTGTTTGTACAATGTGTAAATATATGGAGGCAAGCCATCTTCAGCGTGGTTGATGAAGTGAATTTGGCAGTGTTTCCGCGGATAAGCCACCAAGATTGGCAGTGTTTTCGGCCCACCTGCTATTGTTGAAAGCGTTTGAAGGAAATAAGATAGTGTTACACGCTGCACTCATCATAATGGCACGGTCGGGGTAAGAAGAGATTGAAATAGAACCTCAAAGAGTGCAGGGGGGAAAAAAAAAAAATTGGTCGATGAAGTGAATTCACAGACAGGCCAAGGATGGATGCTTGGTAACTGTATCATTTCTCCTGGAACGTTGAGAGCAATAGGTCTTGGCGATTTCTGATTATTCTTTTTAAGGCTTTTGAAGAAAGCAGAAATAAGTACTGTTATTGTCCTATTTATATTTTTTGTGTGTTTGTGTGTGTGTATGTGTGTGTGTGTATATATATATATGTAAATGTATATGTACTTTGGCCACCTTACCATTCTTTCTCAAAATAAGAGAGTGCTCATTCTTTCTTTGTTCTATTCTCTATGAATGGAGAATGACAATTTTGCCCGTGAACACATTTACATTTTTTTGTTTTTTTTGGTGTGCAAGCATCCATGTGTACCTTTTATATATTAACTAACCTGGTACTAATTTTACTCCGGGTTAGAATTGAATCTTAAACTTATGACTCATAAATCTCAAATCCCATGTTCCCCATCATTTACATTTACCCGTAGTAACATACTAGCATGTCTTAAATGGGATGGGAAAACCCATGTTTAAATGGGTTTGAGGTTGTAAATGGGACGAAGTAGTGGGTTATGGAGTAGGGATGGGTCTGTAGACAAATCCCATTTAATTATATTTTATTTTTAGATTAAATACATTATGTATAATAAGCTATAATATATATAATTTAAGTATGAACTATGGAGTAACAATTTTTATGCATTACCTGAAGTCCTTTAAGGAAAAAAAAAAAAAAAAAAACTTAATCTCTTAAATAAGTGTATTACTATTATCTATTAAATTTTAACAAAATAAATAATGGATTAACTAAATGAGTACTCGCGAGTATTCAAATATGTGTTGGGAAACTTATCCATTTGCACCAATTTAAACGGGTTTACCGAATGGAAACGGTATTGTTTTTCTTCACAAAATGGGTTAGTAAAAAGTTTACCCCGCCCCGTTGCCTATATTGTCAAACTTTTAATTTTTGGTTTTTCTTATACGATGTCCTCGTAATATTGTTGTGCATTTTTGCTATTTTTGACAGTAATCTTAGTGTTTTTCCGTGTAACTCACTCTTTCCTTCCTTAAATAATAATAATAATGATGATGATGATGATGCAAAAATTCATGAAAAGGAGTTAATTATTTGGTTGATACCTAAATTATTAGGTTTATGATATTTTGGTCCTTATTCATTTTTTCAGCAAAGACCATGAATTATTAAAAAGGGCACACATTGTCTTTTTAAATAGAGTTTGTTAATGGCCATTGATAGTGAGAGGTTTAATTGCTCATGGGTCCCTAAATTATTACTTTTGTGGTTCCCATTGTCTTGAAAAGAATACAAAAGGTCATTTTTTACGGAATTTGTGAAATATAGTTAAAAAAGGGAAGAAATATCCCAGAAAATCACAATTTTATTAAATTTACTAAATTACCCTTAAAAATTAAAACAAATAAAAAATTTAAAAAAATTGAGAAATATAAAGAGTCTATGTAAGAAGTGAGTTGTTGTATGGCTAATACATTTAAACATGGTTTTATGTTAGGATGGTGAAAAGGGTATTTAAAGTAAATAATAGAACAGTAAAAGGGGTCATTTTTTAGTGAGAAAGAATAGTATTCATATTGAGAATGACTATTCAAGTTGGTGGAATATCGATTTAATAAGAAATAGTTATCTCAAAATCTTTTGTCTAATTAAATATATATTTTTTAAAGTAAGCAAAAATTATAAAAAATTAAAAGAAAAAAACTTACAGACCTAAAACAAAAAAGAGCAAAACTAAACTAGAAAAAACAACCAAATCAAACAAAACAAGATAATAATTCAAAGGAAATTATTAAGATTTTCTCAATTTGAAATCCACCCTTTACGAGCTAAAAAAATTTAGACAGTTTCTCGATCTGTGTGTGTCATCCTTGCCTTGTAGAGGAACTATGTTAATCTTTTCTACATCATTATAATCTTATCGGATATCCCCAAAGGACGTTCAACCAAATATTATTTCTCAGTTTTAGGATTTGTAATTCAGTTTTAATAGCCAATCCATATGAAATCAAAATCTTATTATAGCATTAACATGCACAAACATGAGAAGTGAGGCTAGGATTTTGCCAGTGTGCAACATTATATAATATATAAATATATATAGATATATATATATATATATATATATATATCCATGCCTTGACTTTTGAAGCTAGGATTTTTTTTTTTTTTTTTTGGTTGCCTCTACTATGATCAAGTTGATCAACAAAGAAAACTTTTTAAAGTGCTTACGTGCAGCATATTAGTGAAAGAAATGTGTTGTAATAGTATTTTGAAACGATCACAATTATAAATTACTATTGGCAATTTGTTTAGCAAGTGAACTTTAATTAATTAGCCAAATTAAAAAGGATGTTAAAGTCAACAAATTATGGTTTATTCTGACTTGGTCTTCTTAAAATCAACTTCTGTACCTAACATTTTTTGCGCCTTCAACAATCACTGGAATGGGATTGGACCATTCGGTTCACATTGTACCCGACTTTGGAGTCTAGAAAATATTGATGACGGACCTGTTTTCATTAAAGCAATACAACCGATGATATTGACATCATAAAAAGAAATATCTGTTTTAGATTTTAATTTGTGGTTGGTATTTTCTTGGACATTATCCCCAAAATCTAAAAAAACAGAAACAAAAACAAAAAGCAAAAAACAAAAAACGAAAAAAGAAATTAAAAAAAAAAGCAAAAAAAAAAAAAAAAAAAGAAATTGATATTTTTAAGGAAGCTTGTGGATGGAAAAAATGGAAGAGAAAAATGGGGATTTTGTCCGTGAAATGTTCTGAACTTTTTGGATAAAGAAGTAAAATGTGTCCCTTTTTTTTAAGAAATAATAACATATGAAAATTTGTCCTTCATTCATGTTATGTATATCAAATCTTTCACTTACAAAAATTTAGATTTCAAAAGTTAAGGAAAAAAAAATGGCTAAACAATTTTTTTAAAAATAGAGTAAAAGAGACGGAAAACAAGAGAGAAAGTTCCTATTGATAAGATTGAGTTACCAAATAAACTCAATAGTCAATTGTATTAATTTTTGAATTATCTTGGCAGTAAAAACAAATAAGAAGATAATTATATAATAAATAATTTCTACCACTTAAAATTAATGTCATTGGGTTTTATTAATAATAATTTCAAGTATTTATAACCAATATCAGGTGCTTACTTATTCAAGTTAATTATTAGAATAGAGAAATTACACCAAATCAAATCTTAATCAGCTGACCAAGTCTACCAAGTCTTTTCCAGCTGCTTTCTTAGTCTAACTTAGAACTCAAGAATTTATCAGGGGGAAACGGAAAAAAAAAAAAAAAAAAAAAAAAATCAAAGACGAGGAACATGCCAGACACTAGCAACATTTAATACCATTCCAACAGGAAAAAAAAAAGGGTCTTGATAAGTTTTATGCCTTCAGAAGATGTAAGTGCTTTGTTCTCACAAGATCGGGTGGTTGCTCGTGCTCGTACCAGCAAGGTCAATTGGGTTCAGCAGCATCGATTCGATGTCGGTAGGAGCTTTTATAAGCTGTCAGTATTTGTTAATCTTTTGACATCAGTTATCGGAATCTCGCAACTAAAAACTTAATAATAGCTCAACTAAAGTTTTTGAATTCAATTATGGTTCTGGCATTATGTGTGCGAATTTGTTTTTGGATTTCAGGCTTAAAGACCTGAAAATTCCATATCATGAACTTTTAGAAATGAAAATTGCATCAAATTTTTGGAATTAAGTTCAGATCTGAGCCATAATTCTTCTTTCTTTTTAGTCAAGTAATCTTCCTATACGAACAACATCTAATCGTTTTGGATGCTCCGTGATTTTCTGACCATACTCTCTTGCCACAGATAACAAAAAAACACTATCCCTAACTTTATTATTGAAAATTGAGTTGTTCTTTCTCAATTGTTTTCGACAGGTAAAGGAAGATGCAACTCTGATAACGAGTCTTGCAGACTCCTTGTTGACGTCGATATCAGAGATCACAGTATCAGTAGCATATATAGAGGTAGAACAGGAGAATTTTATCGAAATTGGGTGCTACTTCTACAGGACTTCCATTGCCATAATGGAGCTACAAACTACGGAGAGCACCCCACCAAACGCGATGGAGATTCTTCAATCTCTATCCCAGAGCATTGATTTGGCAAAGGATCTTGTGCAGGGTCTACAAAAGAGCAAAAAACCCGTCTCAGGTTCCGAACTCAGAAGCGTTATTTCACTTCTGGAAGAGGCGGTCAGAACCATGGGACAACACCTGAGCTCAATTCCTTCCTCGACATTCAAGGAGGAAGAATATGCAGAAGTTGCGATTCAATCTCTTTCCAAAGAGATGCAGAATTCTCGTTTTGTCGTTGAAGAAGCTCAGCATGGTGATCTAGACATGCTGGTGTCATCTCCGGTTGAGCAGCCAAACCAAGAAACAACACCACCACCGCCGGAAGAAAAAGACCTCTACTCTATCAATGTTGAGTATTCGACGGAGAGTTCTTTTTTCTTAGACCCTCACAACGATCTCACGGAAAACAAAAGCAGTAGTAGCCTAGCGAAGGATGAAAACGATAGCAGATCCTTGACAACGTTGCCCCAGGTGGCTCACTTCATAGAGCCTCTATACGGCACTTTCTACTGTCCATTGACGAAGAAGATCATGGATGATCCGGTCACCATAGAAAGTGGAGTAACGTATGAAAAACAAGCAATTATCGAGTGGTTTGGAAAGGTCAAAGATTCCGAGGAAATTTTCTGTCCATCTTCTGGCAAAAAGTTGAACACTCGAGTTTACAACTCAAATATTGCTCTTAAGTCCACAATAGAGGAATGGAGGGAAAGGAATGATGTCGCTCGGATTAAGCTAGCAAGGGCTGCTTTGTCTTTGGCTAGTTCAGAGAATATGGTGTTTGAAGCTATAAAAGAAGTTCACTGTATATGCGAAAGAAATCCATACAACAAGGTTCAAGTTCGCAGCGCCGGGATGTTGCCTTTGCTAGCTAAAAATCTGCAGTACAAGAACAAAGATGTTAGATGCGCGGTTTTGGAACTGCTACAAAAATTGGCCGAGGACGACAATGAAAGCAAGGTTTTTAGCTGTATAAGAATTTGTCGATTTCACTTGCTTAAAAATAGTAATTGATATTTGTCTGTGTTCATTTTTTTTTTTTTCAAATATTTTGGGTGTAGGAAATGATAGCTGAGGAATTGGATTTTTCAGTGCTAATAAGAATGCTGTCAAGTAATTACCAGCCTATAAGGCATGCAACGTTGTTGTTGTTGCTCGAGCTTTCACGATCGCAGGCGTTGTGTGACAAAATAGGATTGGTTACCGGAGCAATTCTAATGTTGATAACAATCAAATACAAGCCTTCGGTTGATGCCTTTGCAGCAGAAAAAGCGGGCGAAACGTTAGCGAACTTGGAGAGTTCGCCAAATAACATCAAGCGTATGGCTGAAAGTGGCCTCTTGGGACCCCTTTTGTATAATCTTAAAGAAGGTAAACAAACATAAACATTCTCATCGGATGCAATATTAACACGGTCTTAGAAACTAAAATGTTCTCTAATCATAAATTGTTGAAATTTTAATACGTAGGTTCGGAAGAGATGAAGATAGAAATGGCAAGCTGTCTTGGGGAAATTGTTCTTGGACATGACAGCAGAACCTATGTGGCGGAAAGAGCCTCTCCAACTCTCATCAAAATGGTAAGAACCGGAAACAGTCTGTCACGAAGGGCGGCATTCAGGGCTTTGGCGCAAATCTCCTTGTACCAGCCTAATGCCAAAGTACTTACTGAAGCTGGAATTATGCAAATCATGGTTGAGGAGATGTTCACTCGGAGAATCTACGATGAGCTAGTGGACTCAAAAATTGAAGCGGCTGCAATACTGGCAAATATATTCGAGTCGGGTCTTGAACTTGAGAACCTTAAAGTTAGTTCTCAAGGGCACACCGTGACTTCGGACTATTTTGTGTACAACATCATCTGCATGCTGAAGAACTCTACCCCGGATGAAATAAGCATCAACCTTTTAAGGATACTTTTGTGCCTCGCTAAGTCTCCCAAATCAATGGCCACGATCGTGTCGGTAGTCAGAGAGACTGAAGCAAGCTACAATCTCATTGAACTCATAAACAATCCACAAGACGATCTCGGGATTGCAGCCATGAAGTTGCTAATAATGCTTTCACCTCAAATCGGTCACACGCTAGCAGAAAAGCTTTGCAAAACCCAAGGCCTTCCTGAGAGCCTTGTCCAGAGCCCGAGGGAATTAAGCAGAATCTCTGAAAAGCAGGCAATTTCAGCGAAATTTCTTGCGAAACTCCCCCACCAGAACATCACTCTCAACCAAGCTCTTCTTTTCAAGAACACAGTGCCTACAATCCTGCAAACCATCAGCCAGATTCAGAAGATCGGAACGAGATCAAGCAGGCACACAAGCAGTTATTTAGAAGGCCTAGTGGGAATTCTGGTCAGATTCACAACCACATTGTATGATCCTCAGATGCTCTTTCTAGCAAGAGCCCACAATTTCACAGCAGTCTTCACAGAACTGCTCGTGAAAATGTCAAGCGATGAAGTCCAGAGGCTATCCGCCATTGGGTTGGAGAATCTCTCATCAGAATCAATAAACCTGTCCAAACCACCAGAAATCAAGAAAAACAAGCTCCTGAGGATGTTCTCCGCTCCCAACTTTCTGACTTCGAGCTCGTCTAGGAGGAAGAAAACCCCGGTTTGCCCTGTTCATAGAGGAGCTTGCTCTTCAGAAAACACCTTCTGTTTAGTAGCTGCAAAGGCAGTTGAGAGACTCCTGGCTTGTCTTGACCACGAGAACGCAGAGGTGGTCGAAGCCGCATTATCAGCAATATGCACTTTGTTAGATGACAAAGTCGACGTGGAGAATAGCGTGAACATGTTGAACGGAGTTGATGCGGTACGACACGTTCTGAACGTTGTGAAAGAGCACAAACAAGAGGGTTTGTGGCAAAAGTCCTTTTGGATGATCGAGAAGTTCTTAATGAAAGGAGGGGACAAATCCGCTTCCGATATATCACGAGACAGGTTGTTGCCTTCGACATTGGTGAGTGCTTTCCACCATGGGAATGGTAATACAAGGCAGATGGCTGAGAAAATTCTGAGGCATTTGAATAAGATGCCCGATTCCACTACTTCCTACTATACAATGTGAAACTTCTCTTGTATCTAGTTGATCATGTTCTGCCATTAAGAAATGATAAATATACTTGTATATCGCGTTTCCCTCGCTTGTTCGGTTTTACGGACCTGAAAATAACGTTCTGTGTGCCAACTTATACCATCACCATGCTCACACACCTCTTCATTTCTTGCGAGGCAAGTAAACCACATGTAATGATTTTGGACATTTAAAAACCATAAAAATTTACTTGAACTAGTTTTTTTGTTGTGAAAAAAAAAAAAAAAAAAACAAAGGATTGGCGCAGTCTTCATGCCTCTTATCTAGCAACACTGGAAGCACTCTCGTTAACTATCCCTAGAAGTTTATGCATGTCAATCACACAATCTCATTATTTTGGAGAATTAAGTGTGGACGCGAAGGCTTTTCACAATGAAACATCAATTTGGTGACGGTGACAAAGTTTGAACAAGTGCAATTAGGGCTCTCCTTGTAAGGCCTGAGAAAATTCATATGTATAAACCTTGTTTAAGCAAGATTTACATTATAAATTTTCTTGCTAGAACTTGTTTTGGAGTTCTTATAATAAAATAAAAAATAATTAGAATTAGAATGTTTGTCCAATGTGTTAAATGAAATGGAATTTATTTTATGATCATATATTTTGTTAATAAATTTCCTCTTCAAGGATCTTTATTTTAAGATTTGGTATAAGAAGAATTTTATGACATGAATGATCGAATATAATTTAAAGTGTTAAGATAAAAGTGCACATCTTAATGGTTATGAATATCGCCATCAAAATGTAAATTCCACAAATTAAGAAAATCTTTTGAAATTATGATAAGTTTTAAAGGATTTGTACTCCGTTAAAGCAATAATTATTGAGTAATTGGACCTAGATGAAAGGAATGCTTAGTTCAATTTCAACTACGCAAAGTTAGGCATGTTTAACATTTGAAAAGGCACTTTATGTTCTTGCTTATTAGTTTATGAACGATAATAAGATTTTTATTCCATTACATAGATTTGTTCACAAGAAACCAAATTTAAAATGTATCTATGCTAATTTTAATTGAGTAGGTGTGACATGTCGACAGTTGATGTTTTGAAGTTTGAATACAGTTTTTGCCTATTTATTTATCAAGTTTAGATCTTATCTTAAAAAAAAAAGTGTGTTTCTAAGGTTTACGTCTTTCCAAAAATATATTGTTGTTTTGAATATGCAAAAATTAGAATGATCGTGGGCTCCACGTTAGCTATGATGGATTCAAGTTAAAAAAAAAAAAATCAAGTTTAAAATGAAAACAAGTAATTAAGCTTAAGTAAGTTAATTAACTACCGCAATTTAGGTCGGGTCGTTACACTTCTAGTATCTTTCAGAAGAAATGAGAACTTCCTCGGAATAGGTTGGTGTTGACCAAGTTTTACATTGAAGTCAACGATTCACATCGACTGCAATAACCGAATGGCCGGTGAGACATTTGGATTAGCGATAAACAAGGCCTGAGGAGAGCCACTTATTTTTTATTATTATTATTATTTTTGGGTCCTTAATTTTACCTGGAAAGCGATCTATTTGGACCCAACCTCGTACAAGTTGGTTCTCTTGTGTTGCATAATGATTTTTTGATCTTTTTTTTCTTTTTCCCTTTTTTGGTAGGGCTTATTTGTAACATCATCCCTAACTTTTTTCCTAAGTTGCACTTCGGCCCTTACCCCCCCCCCCCCCCCTTTTTTTTAAGTCCCTTATGTCATGTTTTTGTAGCATTGGTGTTGGGGGCATTGTCCATCTCATTTTTCCCTTAACGTATCACATCCATGGTTCACTTGCTATTATTTTTCAGGGGCTTGTGGAATTTCAAAATCTTCCGTCAATCACTCTCTCTCTGTCTTATCTCTCTTTGCCTTCTTGGGCAAGCAACAAAAAATATGCAAGAAAAAAAAAAAAATCAAAGACCAAACCATCAAGGGTAAAAAATCATTAAAGTAAAATATCAAAGAATTATGTGTAGGGTATTTCTCATTCATTGTTATTTAATGGAGAAAGGAATAGAGATGTTAAACGTGCCAGTTAGACCCAACCCATTTATTTTGAGCCTATTAGTGTTTATGCTGACTCATTTAATAAAAGTATCGAGCATGCCCATTTAACAATCGTGCTTTTTCGTACCTATTTTTTCGCATGTTATGCCCGTGTTGGTCCATTAAGCTTGGTCCATTTTGACATCTCTTTGAAATAGAGAGTGATTGAATAAAGATTTTAGAATTATACAAGTGCCCCTAAAAATGTGCAAATATTTTTATATGCCATGGGTTGACAGGGAAAAAGGAGGGCGAGCGGCCCAAGGATGCAATCTCTAGAACAATGAAATGTTGGGAATTTAAACAGGACAAAGAAAAGTTTGGGGATCTAAGTGCAAATGAGTAAAAGGCTGGGGACTTGTCATGTAAATAAGCCTTTTTGGTGGCCACAGAGTTTGACATTTTTGGAGAACATAATATACAATACCAATATAGCAAAGCAGGACTTGGCCGGCATTGCAATACCACAAAAATATTTTATTAAGAGTTAAGATTACTTCAAACCCATCCCACCAATCAATATTTTAAGTCCAAATCACCTTGTTTGTCACTTTTGTAGTTTTGCAACAAATATCCTCCTCCCTCTTCCACAATTTTTCTTTCATAGTTGTCCTTGTATGGATAACCGCATTAAAGTGTAGTTTGCAATATATTTTTCAATAATATTAAATAGAAATACAACCTCAACGTCATAAATATTGCCCAACATCAAGAGTTAAAAACACCAGTTTAATAAACTAAATAACTTCATATAAACCAACCAAAGTCAAATTTAAATACTTGAAGGACTTGCTTGAGGAAGGAGAGTTGTGCTCTTTGAAACAGTCATTCTCTGGTTTCAAACAGAATGGCTTCTTTTTCAATCGAAGAATTTGTTGGGAGCGGAATTCTCAAAGAACTGCTTCCGAGGCTGTTGGAAGAAGGATGGGACGATGTGCCGACGTTGAAGATCATGAATTTGGAGGACATGGATGCCATGAACATGACGCAGCAACAAAAGGTTTGTTTTCTGTAGAATAAGTTTTCGCCGTTTTTTATTCTTAGCGGAAGCTTTTACTAATCGAAGAAGAACGAACCGATCTTTGTTAACTGCAGGATGCGCTGGAAATCAGGTCATACCTGCACGACCGCTCTCTGATGCAATACGGAGATAAGCTTGAGTTGTCTGGGAAATGTCTTCCTGAGCTTCTTGGTCTGAGTACTTCGGATCTTTCTTCGCAGTTTGGCATGAAGAGAGGCCATATCGCACGCTTCATGGACAGGACTGGCCCGTGTGTTGATTCCTCACCTCGTACGAACGCTCTTCCTCCATCCAGATTGGTAGGCCGACCCTCCGGAAATAACAGCAATTACAAGAGCTTTGTGCAGGTCAACTCTCAAAACCTGCGAAGCATAACGAGGCCAACGGCGAGAAATAGCAGCAAATCACTTGAACAATCCTTGGCTGATTTAATGATCGGTGAAGGATACACCTTCAAAGGGATTGTTGCAGCGGGGCCAGCTGATAGTAGAGTATGTGGTTGTGTGAAACCTCCTCCTGTAGTCGAGCAAGTCGCTCCTTATTCGACAATTGAAAACATCTCGCTGCAGAAATTAACACCAGAGTACAAGATCGGTATGGAGCGTTTGGTGAAATCCAAGGCCCCTCCAATGAAGGCATCGGAATTATGGCGAGATAAACCAGCTGTGCTCCTTTGCATTCGACGTCCCGGGTAAATATTAATAGCACGTGTCTTTTGATTGCTCTTCATTTCTTGCAACGACAACAAATCTGATCTCACTTACGTCAAACATAACTGAGATAAGTTTTTTCTGTTTATGTATTGGACATTGAACAGGTGCATTATGTGTAGAGCCGAAGCACACCAGCTCTATGCCAAAAAACCGATATTTGATGCACTCGGAGTTCAACTATATGCAGTTCTTCATGAGCACATAGAGTCGGAGGTATTCGGAACTTAAACTTCTTGAACTTTGCTTTCAAAGAAGAAAAGGGCTGAAGTTTTGCTTTAATGATGCAGGTGAAAGACTTCTGGCCAAGGTACTGGGGTGGCGTTGTACTCTACGATCGGAGTCTTGATTTCTTCAAAGCTCTTGGTGGTGGGGAGCTGCTCAAAGAAAAGTTTCTATCAGGATTTCTTTTCAACCCCCGAGCTATAACGAATTACAGGCGTGCAAAGGCGACGGGGATAAAGCAAAACTTCAAAGGAGAAGGAGAAATCAAAGGCGGACTTTTCATCGTGGGGAGTGGAAGAAGCGGCATTGCTTACGAGTTTATTGAGAGGAACTTTGGTGATTGGGCTCCTCTACCTGAAGTCATCGAGATCTGCACACAGCTGCAGGTAAATCTTGTTAAGCGCTTTTAGTTCGTACTTAGCTCTCAATTATAACTCCGATTTTTAAGTAGCTCTTCTTTCACCTAATTCAGAACCCACATCAAGGTCTCGAAGAGTCTATCAAATCATCAAATCAGGGCCAAGGAGAGTCCACCAGATCATCCCGGGAATAAAATGGGAAGTTTGTTATCCATGTTTATTGTATGCTTCAAACTCAACATCCGTGCGCTTCTATGTAATTATCCGCCTTATTTGAGAATTTCATACATTCATCGACATTGTTGAAAAACAGTCTGGAAACTTCATGTTCAGATCTTCTCTGCTCCGCTCTACTGTACTAGATCTTATTTTCCACACTTTTCCGAAGTTTCTCCTTTTTTTTTTGGTACTGTTCTGTTGGACTTGAAGTTCTCTTCTACCTTCTTTTTTCAAATTAAATTACCAATCTTTCATCTTCATTTAAAACCAAAAGTATGTGCCATTTAGAAAATTCACTAATTCCCTCAGGGAAACACATTATCCAGCAGGAGAAATGAAGGACAAAACTATAGCATGCATTTCCGAATTTTCACCAATATTAACAAATACAATACATGCCTGGACATATGCCTATGCTACGGTCTAGAGTACGTCATATTAAGCACTCTTGACCTGGTAATGGCAAGATGCTCTAGCACTCTTGGCCTGGTAATGCCAAGCAACCAAGAGTAGCTATAGAATAGATTTTTGCTCTTACAGTGTACGAGTATGGACAGGATTCACGAACCTGTACAATGCGTTGACTTGGTGAAGAAGTTGTTCAAAAAAATGATTGAACCTCTGTTTCTTGTCTTCTCCGTTTTTATGCACTCTTGTTATTTTTCTTGCGGCTGATTAACTCTGCAGCGCGATCATTTGACTCCATCAACTTGTTAGGCGAGTTAGCTGAACATCATTTTTAGAGCAACAAGTCTGATATAACAAGCTGCCAAGTGAAAGATCAAAAAGAAGAAATTGTTTAGCCGACAAATAACGAAATTTACACAATGAAAAGAAAAGATCATTCTTTGAATGAAGCAGTACAGTGAATATAAGCCTTCAAGCAAAGAAACATAACACGCAGAAAACAACAAGAAAACAGCTTCATTTTACCATTTAAACATGCTGCAAAACTGCAATTTCACTTTACTTGTAACATAAGAAAACCCAGCATCTCGTCCCTAACAACTCGTAAGGGCAACGCAGTGTTGTAGCCATTGCACAAACCATAGTTTCCAGATAGAACACAAAAAAAAAAAAAAAAAAAAAAAAAAAAAAGGGAGAAAGAAAAAAGAATTACATTTTTTGGCTAATACTCGATCTTAGCAGTATAAATATAGTACCAAGATATAAATTACTCTGGTCGCCTTTTACCTATTTCAACAATGAATTGATGATGTACCCCCGCTGAGGCTAGCTCAGCAGATAGTTGAAAGAGAGGGGTTTGGAAAGGTGTTTTCATTTCTCTTTAATAAGTGAGAGTCATAGACCTCGTACCATTAAATAAGGAAAAAATTATTGGCCATTGGATGAAGAACAATAATGGTTAATCTCTACATAAGAATTCAGGACCTAAGCATTCAATAACAGGCCAACAAGCTCATATGAGTGTTAAACTCCAAGTTTCTGAATTATCTTCTTTTTAATCCCTGGCAATTAAACACTGCCCAACTTAATCCATATTATAAACTCTATCATGAGAAAACGACTATATATCATTCCTCGTACTTGAAGGGAACTAGCTCATATTTTCATGAAAATGAATTTAAATTTTAAGTTCTCTTAAATTATAGTATCAGGTCACAGTGCTTACAGATCTTATTGACAGAGTGCTGGCTATGATGGGGAAAATACCCGGTGGACAGGCATAAATGAGAACTTCATCTCTGGAGAGAGCTTCTCATTGCTTCTGTGAGATTAATTACATGTTGCAAGGCATTGAAAAGGGTCCTCCACCACAACCATCACCTCTGAGCTTCGAGAGGCCTATTTGCTTAATTAAATTTGTCATCAAGGTGGTTCAAAGAAAACGCAACATGACCATCGAATGAAAATTTGTCTGCTCCGCCACCATATATGTTTCCCAAATGTATCTTCAACCAGCACAAGCATGACTTTCACAGAGTGCGTGCCTCGGAAAACTCTAGGATACATAAGGGTGCATGGGTAGGGACAAGCACAACGTACAAAATCAAGGTTGTGGCTTGGGGGATAGTAGAAGCCTCCCCATGCTTCATCTTTTGTGCGTCCTGATCCAAGGCACACGTTATGTTGTATAGAAAAGTAAATAGTTATTGATACGTAAGCTTTAGCAATGATTCTAATGATACCTATTTGAAAAATATTTTCAGAAAACCTGTGTCTATCTGTATTTTTAACCATAAATCTTACACAAAAGAAGAAATTGATTGGTAAATACCACAACAGTGGTCCTGAATGATGCAGCCATCTTCATTGAACGCATGGATGTTAACGCGTCTACCAAACAAGGAGATATCCTTTGTTTGCGCATATTGGTATGCATATTAATAAATGCATGGAAATTTATGCTTCTATGGGGTCTGTCTAATCATCTATATTGTAAGCATCAAATTGAGGGAACAAAAATGCTTCTAAAATGCTACTCAATTCTTTGTACGGCTGATCAATCCAGCAAGAGAGCCTCACCCAGACCATATCCCGTCGTATCACACCAAGCACCCTCCATTTCATATTTCTAAGTGTATCCAATGCTCACAGAAACTAAGAATAGCAAACAAGAGACCTTATGGAGATGCAACAAAGAAAAACCTATGAATGACCAAGCACCAGACAGTAATCACGAGGCAACAAACACAAAAAAGGAGCTAAATAAAGAAAATTCAAACAAGAATTTAATACCTCCAAAACAGGATTTCTTTCAACTGCTTCACGTTGCTGTTTTGAACCAGGAGTCCACACACTGCAGACAAAACCAAAGCAATATTATTATTATTAGTTTGTAATTCGCCATCGATGAACATGCTTGAAAGAGAATTCAACCTCAAGTCATCAAAAGTTTTGTTGGGGGAAGGTGGGGTGGGGAATTAAACCAGAGATGTAATCTTTCTCAGCTGCTCTTGTTTTTTGCTTTTCAGTTTATCTTGTTCAGCACCTATAGGATCCAACTCTCTCTCGCCTTCCTTGTCATCTGTATAGACTTTTTTTTTCCCTTTTTTTTTTTGTCTTCTCAAACACCTTTTTATCCTAACCTGATATGGACTTCAGATGGTGTTCAGAAAAGCTGTTACATGACAATATCTTTACATTGGGAAAAACTGGGACTCATCAAAATTAACACATAGTAAAAAGCAAGTTTAACATAAGTTATGCAAAGGATTCATAAGGAAGAATTTACCGGGCTCATCATCAAAATCGTCCAACTAAAGGCGCACTTCAAATTTGGGTTGATAACATCCCTGTTGTTGAGAGACCCCGTTCTACGAATATAAAGAACAATAATCGCACCTCCTTAATGAAATGAGTGCATTCAAGAGGATCAGAGAAATCAATTGAAAGTTTTCTTTTTGAAATTCATAGTATTCTTATTGTTGAACCTCCTTTGTTCTCCAAATCTGCAGCAGAACAAGAGAACAAATGAGAAAAAAGGTTGATAACATGATATGTGTAATTGTGTTACAAAAAACCATGCCAAAAGCAAGCAATCAGTAACAAAATAAAAGCCATTTGATCTGTATTCTTTTTCCTTGGAACTTAAGAATATATATATATATATATAGTCTTTTATCCTGGTAACATGTTCAATTAACCACTTCTATGTCAAACATAATAATAATAATAATAATAATGACAAAGTGAAAATCCCACAATCCATACTCCCCTTGTTTCTGTGACTTCTCCTGGTTAATTCTATCTAAAGCTATGAGAATAACTGTTAAACTGCCACGTCACAAGAATTATTTTAGATCACCACTTCATACTTAAGTCAATTGCTTACTCGCCTGATCCTTCATTTCTTTCTTTCTTTTTTTTTTTTTCAATTCTGTTTCAGATTTAAAATTAGGTTATCATTTCCCTCCATCTCTCTTTCTCTCTCTTGTGTCAAAATATTCGGCGGTGGAGAAAGAGACGAGCTGGCCGTTCCTCCCGCCGTCCAGGTGGAGATTGCCAACGCCGAAGCCGTCGTCGTGGACGAGGCTGAGTAGGCCGCAGGCGCTGCCGTTGCAGAGAAGGTTTTGGAGATTGAGGAGGTCGCGGCCGGCGTCGTCGCCGATGTTGCGAACGAGGTTGACCAGGTCGCGACCTGCGCGGCCATGAATGCAAACTTAGCCGGATGGTCCGCTTCAAGATGAAGTGTAACATGGCTCAGATCAATCTCCTCGTCCTCAACATCGATGTGAGCGTTGGCCACCACCTCCGCGATGCTCCGGCTGCGACTTCCTCAACCTCGTTCGCATCCGCAACGCCGCCGTCATGGATGCTGCGAACGACGTTGAGGAGATCGCCGCCGCGCCGTCGCGGAAGCGAACGAGGTTAAGGAAGTCGCAGACGGAGCCGTCGCGGAGGTGGTGGCCAACGCTCATATCGATGTTGAGGAAGAGGAGATTGATCTGAGCCATGTTCCACTTCATCTTGAAGCGGAGCATCCGGCTAAGTTTGCATTCATGGCCGATCGCTACGCCCGGTCTCCCGTCGCAGCAAATGCGGATCCCGCCGCCGTCGCCGGGAGCACATAATCGCCAATCCAGTCGCCGTTCCGGCGAAGGTGGCGATCGGCGGTGAGGAGGAAGAAGTCGTCGTCATGGAGGCAGGCGCCGTCCCGGCGGAGGTGGATTTGGTTGTTGAGGAAGGGGAGATTGATCTGAGCCGCGTTCCGCTTCATCTTGAAGCGGAGCATCTGGCTAAGTTTGCATTCGTGGCCGATCGCTACTCCCGGTCTTCCGTCGCAGCAGATGCTGATCCAGCCGCCGTCGCCGCGGAGCACGAAATCGCCAATCTAGTCGCCGTTCTCGCAGAGGTGGTGATCGGCGGTGAGGAGGAAGAAGTCGTCGTCGTGGAGGCAGGCGCCGTCCCGGCGGAGATGGTGATGGATGTTGAGGAGGAAGAACCCGTCGCTGCTAATGAGATTCATCCAGTCGTCGGTGAGGAGGAAGAAGAAGAGAAATGGTTTCTGTTTGCTACTGGCGCGAACGCGTAAGTTGTTTTTTTTTTTTTTTTCCTTCTTCTTTTGGGAAAATCATTATTTTTTTTATTTTTTTATTTTTTTTTTTGCTTTCTGAATCATTATTTTTATTAGTAAAACTTTACTATTTTTTTTAATTTTAAAAAGAAAATGTTTTTTTAATGATATTTTTCTTTAATCTAAAAAAAGAAAATGTTTCTTTTTTAACTCAAATTTTATTTTTGATGAGTAAAACTCAAATCTCATTAGTAAATCTTAAACATTAATCCATTGAAATAAAACCTAACTATTTGACAATTGTTTATAAATATTTGTTTACGATTTCCATTTTCTACAGATCGTATTACAAGGGTCACCAGCCGTACTGCCCTGCTACACGCACAGTCACGTCACACGAGATTAAAATCAACGGCGAACACGAACACGAGAACAAGAAGTTTCCGAACGCATCCTTGAAAAATAAATGGCTTCGAATATTCAATCGCATTGAACATTGTAACTAGCAATACTATCAAGGTTATGACTTTGAGATGTTCACTTTTTTTCTCCTCTGGAAAATAGTCCTTTAAACTTCTGGGATAGATGGTATTCGACATTGTAAATACCAATTCCATCTAGCTATGACTTTTAGACTCCTTGTATAGATGGTATTCGATATTGTAAATAGCAGTAAGACTTGAGATTTGTTCCTTTTCTTTCAGAAACAGTAGTTGGAACTTTTTGAATAGATCTTGGTTTGATGACACAACCTCAAAATCTTTGGTTTTTGGTCGATCCGTTGAAATGTAGAATAAGCCATAGCATGTGGAGAAAAATCTAGTGAAGATTGAAGAGAACAATCTGTGATTAAAGCATCTATAGTTCTGTAGTTCTCGTTCTAAAAAGAAGGAGAACGGCAATTCTACTTCAAAGCTCTTGGTGGTTGGGAGCTTCTCAAAGAAAAGTTCCTATCAGGATTTCTTTTCAACCCCCAAGCTATAACGAATTACAGGCACGCAAAGGCTATAGGAATAAGGCAAAACTTCAAAGGAGAAGGAGAAATCAAAGGCGGACTTTTCATTGTGGGGAGTGGAAGGAGCTGTATTGCTTACCAATTCATTGAGAGGAATTTTGGTGATTGGGCTCCTCTAGCTGATGTCATCGAGATCTGCACATAGTTGCAGGTAAATCTTGTTAGCGGTTTTAGTTCGTACTTAGTTGGCTCTCAATTATAACTTCGATTTAAGTAGCTCTCCTTTCGCAAAATTCAGAGCCAACACCAAGGTCATGAGGAGTCCATCAAATCATCACATCAAGGCCAAGGGGAGTGCATCATATCATCACAGAATAAAATGGGAAGTTTGTTTTCTATGTTCAAAGTATGCTTCACGCTCACCGTCCTTGTGCATCTATAGTTCTATGTAAGTATTGGCCTTATTTGAGAATTTCATACATTCATCTACAACATTTGCTTGTATGGTGTACAAGTATGGACAAGATCACGAACCTGTACAATGCATTGACTTGGTGAAGAAGTTATTAAAAAAATGATTGAACCTCTGTAAATTCTTTTCTTCTCTATTTTTATGCACTCTTTTTATTTTTCTTGTGGCTGATTAACTCTGCAAAACGATCATTTGACTCCAGCAACTTGTTAGGCGAGTTAGCTGAACATCATTTTTAGAGTAACAAGCCTGATATAACTAGCTGCCAACTGAAAAATCAGAAAGATGAAACTATTTAGCTAACAAATACAGAAATTTACACACTGAAAGAAGAGAGCATTCTGTCGTACGAAGCACTATATTGGATATAAGCCTTTTTGAAAGAAACATAACATGCAACAAGAAACAAGATAACAGCTTCATTTTACCATTTAAACATGCTTAAAAACTAAAATTTCATTTAACTTGTAACGTAAGAAAGTCCAGTACCTTGTCCCTCCCAACGCCCAAGGGCAATGCAGTTACACACACACGCACACGCACACGCATACACGCACACGCACACACGCACACAAAAATAAAAATAATAAAAAAAAATCTAACAAATTCGGACAGGGATTTAAGACCTCCAAAACAAGCTCAAGTTGATTCCTAGGAATTATTTCAACTGCTTCACGTTGTTATTTTGAACCATGAGTCCACATAACATATGATGGCAAGAGTAAATAGGCTCTCTTGTGATACCTGCCAAGAAGGAATTAACAAAATAACTAAATACAAGTAACTCTGGTTTTGAGGGAAACACACAAGATACACCTTTTTTATTTGAGTAGTAAACTCACTCAAGAAGAAAAAATTTCACTCTACAATGGTATGTGTCGAAGATAGTGGAAGCCAGCTGGTTGATTTATATATATCAGTGGAATCCAGCGAGCTGATTTGTGTCAATATTTTGTTTCCATATTAGTTTGTTTCCTTATTTGTTCCCTAAAGATCAGTCGGTTCCTTGTGTATATGTACATTTTGTATTCTTTGAAATAAAATATGGAAAAGTATTATATTTTCCTTCCGAAAACTTCATGGTATCAGAGCTGAAAAAAGTTCTTCCATGGACTTTAGAGCAGCCATGACAAGCTCTCAGGAAAAAAAAAAAAAAATACTCGGCTGATCAGTCATTTATTTCTTTCTTGCTTTCTTTTCCATCGTTTTTTTTTTAATTCTCTTTTAGATTTAAACTCAGGCGGGAAAAGTCGTTATCATTTCCCTCCATTTCTCTTTCTTTCTCTCTCTTACATCAAAATACTCGGTGGTGGAGAAAGAGACGATCTCGCCGTTCCCGTAGTCGTGCAGGTGGAGATTGCCGATGCCGTCGTCGTGGATAAGGCGGAGCAGGCCGCGGGCGGTGCCGTTGCAGAGGAGATTCCGGAGGTTGAGGAGGTTGCAACCGGCGCCTTAGCAACTGCAGCAAACGAGGTTGAAGAGGTCACGGCCGGCGCCGTGGCGGATACCAAGAACGAGGTTGACGAGGTCGCAGCTGGTGCCGTCGTAGATGCAGCGAACGAGGTTGAGGAGGTAGCCGCAGGCACTGGAGCCATCGCAGATGTAGCGAACGAAGTTAAGGAAGTCTTGGCGGCGGCGTTGCGGAGGTGGTGGCCAACGGTCACATCGATGTTGACGAAGAGGAGATTGACCTAAACAATATTCCAATCCACATTGAAGCGGAGCATACGGGTAAGTTTGATTTTATGGCCGATCGCTACACCCGGTCTCCCGTCGCAGTGAATGCGGATCCTGTCGTCACGGAAGAGGTTCCAGAGGTAGTTGCTGAGGTTGCGGAAGGCGGCGCCATTGCGGAAGAGGTTGCGGAAGGCGACAACGTGGTGGAAGAGGTTCCGGAGGTGGTAGCTAAGGTTACGGAAGGAGGCGCCATCGAGGTAATAGATCTAATCCACGTCTCGACGGACGTGGTAGCCAGCGAGGCGGAAGGAGCAGTCACCTTCGTGGCCGAGGAAGACATCGCTAAGCCTGTCATCGTTCCCGCAGTCATTTCCCTCAATTTCTCTCTCTTTCTCTCTCTCACATCAAAATACTCGATGGTTGAGAAAGAGACGATCTCGCCGTTCTCGCAGTCATGCAGGTGGAGATTGCCGGTGCCGTCATCGTGGATGAGGCGGAGCAGGCCGCGGGTGGTGCCATTGCAGAGGAGATTCCGGAGGTTGAAGAGGTCGCAACCGGCGCCGTAGCAATTGCAGCGAACGAGGTTGAAGAGGTCACGATCGGCGCCATGGCGGATACCAAGAACGAAGTTAACGAGGTCGCAACCGGCGCCGTCACAGATCCAGTAAACGAGGTTGAGGAGGTCACCGCAGGCGACGGAGCCATCACAGATGCAGCGAACGAAGTTGAGGAAGTCGTGACGGCGGCGTTGCGAAGGTGGTGGCGAACGGTCACATCGATGTTGACGAAAAGGAGATTGACCTGAACAATATTCCGATCCACATTGAAGCGGAGCATACGGGTAAGTTTGATTTTATGGCCGATCGCTACACCCGGTCTCCCGTCGCAGTGAATGCGGATCCCGTCGTCACGGAAGAGGTTCCAGAGGTAGTTGCTGAGGTTGCGGAAGGCGGCGCCATTGCGGAAGAGGTTGCGGAAGGCGACAACGTGGTGGAAGAGGTTCCGGAGGTGGTAGCTAAGGTTGCGGAAGGAGGCGCCGTCGAGGTGATAGATCTAATCCACGTCTCGACGGACATGGTGGCCAGCGAGGCGGAAGGAGCAGTCGCCTTCATGGCCGAGGAAGACATCGCTGAGCCTGTCATTGTTCCCGCAGTCATTTCCCTCAATTTCTCTCTCTTTCTCTCTCTCACATCAAAATACCCGGTGGTGGAAAAAGAGACGATCTCGCCGTTCTCACAGTCATGCAGGTGGAGATTGCCGGTGCCGTCATCGTGGATGAGGCGGAGCAAGTTGCGGGCGGTGCCATTGCAGAGGAGATTCCGGAGGTTGAGGAGGTCGCAACCGGCGCCGTAGCAACTGCAGCGAACGAGGTTGAAGAGGTCACGGCTGGCGCAGTGGCGAATACCAAGAACGAGGTTGACGAGGTCGCAAACGGCGCCGTCGCAGATGCAGCAAACAAGGTTGAGAAGGTCACCGCAGGCGCCGGAGCCATCACAGATGCAGCGAAGGAAGTTGAGGAAGTCGTGGCGGCGGTGTTGTGGAGGTGGTGGCCAACGGTCGCATTGATGTTGACGAAGAGGAGATTGACCTGAACAATATTCTGATCCACATTGAAGCGGAGCATACGGGTAAGTTTGATTTTGTGGCCGATCGCTACACCCGGCCTACCGTCGCAGTGAATGCGGATCCCGTCGTCGCGGAAGAGGTTTCAGAGGTAGTTGCTGAGGTTGCAGAAGGCGGCGCCATTGCGGAAGAGGTTCCAGAGGTTGCGGAAGGCGACAACGTGGAGGAAGAGGTTCCGGAGATGGTAGCTAAGGTTGCGCAAGGAGGCGCGGTCGAGGTGATAGATCTAATCCACATCCCGACTGACGTGGTGGCCAGCGAGGCGGAAGGAGCAGTCGCCTTCGTGGCTGAGAAAGACATCGCTAAGCCTGTCATCGTTCCCGCAGTCATTTCCCTCAATTTCTCTCTCTTTCTCTCTCTCACATCAAAATACTCAGTGGTGGAGAAATAGACAAGAGGAGGTCGCAACCGGCGCCGTAGCAACTGCAGCGAACGAGGTCGAAGAGGTCACGGCCGGCGTCGTGGCGAATACCGAGAACTAGGTTGACGAGGTCGCAACCGGCGCCGTCGCAAATGCAGCGAACGAGGTTGAAGAGGTCGCCGCAGGCGCCGGAGCCATCACAGATGTAGCGAAGGAAGTTGAGGAAGTCGTGGCGGCGGCATTGCGGAGGTGGTGGCCAACGGTCACATCAATGTTGACAAATAGGAGATTGACCTGAACAATATTCCGATCCACATTGAAGCGAAGCATACGGGTAAGTTTGATTTTATGGCCGATCGCTACACCCGGCCTCCCGTCGCAGTGAATGCGGATCTCATTGTCACGGAAGAGGTTTCAAATGCAGTTGCTGAGGTTGCGAAAGGCAGCGCCATTGCGGAAGAGGTTCCAGAGGTTGCGGAAGGCGACAACATGGTGGAAGAGTTTCCGGAGGTGGTAGCTAAGGTTGCGGAAGGAGGCACTGTCGAGGTGATAGATCTAATCCACGTCTCGACGGACATGGTGGCCAGCGAGGCGGAAGAAGCAATCGCCTTCATGGCCGAGGAAGACATCGCTGAGCCTGTCATTGTTCCCGCAGTCATTTCCCTCAATTTCTCTCTCTTTCTTTCTCTCACATCAAAATACTCGGTGATGGAAAAAGAGACGATCTCGCCGTTCTCACAGTCATGTAGGTGGAGATTGCCGGTGCCGTCATCGTGGATGAGGCGGAGCAGGTTACAGGCGGTGCCATTACAGAGGAGATTCCGGAGGTTGAAGAGGTCGCAACCGGCGCCGTAGCAACTGCAGCGAACGAGGTTGAAGAGGTCACGGCTGGCGCCGTGGCGGATACCAAGAACGAGGTTGACGAGGTTGCAAACGGCGCCGTCGCAGATGCTGCAAACAAGGTTGAGGAGGTCACCGCAGGCGCCGGAGCCATCACAGATGCAGCGAAGGAAGTTGAGGAAGTCGTGACGGCGGTGTTGTGGAGGTGGTGACCAACGGTCACATTGATGTTGACGAAGAGGAGATTGACCTGAACAATATTCTGATCCACATTGAAGCGGAGCATACGGGTAAGTTTGATTTTGTAGCCGATCGCTACACCCGGCCTCCCGTCGCAATGAATGCGGATCCCGTCGTCGTGGAAGAGGTTTCAAAGGTAGTTGCTGAGGTTGCGGAAGGCGGCGCCATTGCGGAAGAGGTTCCAGAGGTTGCGGAAGGCGACAACGTGGTGGAAGAGGTTCCGGAGATGGTAGCTAAGGTTGCGCAAGGAGGAGCGGTCGAGGTGATAGATCTAATCCACGTCCCAACGGACGTGGTGGCCAGCGAGGCGGAAGGAGCAGTCGCCTTCGTGGCCGAGGAAGACATCGCTGAGCCTGTCATCGTTCCCGTAGTCATTTCCCTCAATTTCTCTCTCTTTCTCTCTCACATCAAAATACTCAGTGGTGGAGAAATAGACGATCTCGCCGTTCTTGCAGTCATGCAGGTGGAGATTGCCGGTGCCGTCATCGTGGATGAGGCGGAGCAGGCCGCGAGCGGTGCCATTGCGAAGGAGATTCCGGAGGTTGAGGAGGTCGCAACCGGCGCCGTAGTAACTGCAGCGAACGAGGTCGAAGAGGTCACGGCCGGCGCCGTGGCGAATACCGAGAACTAGGTTGACGAGGTCGCAACTGGCACCGTCGCAAATACAGCGAACGAGGTTGAGGGGGTCGCCGCAGGCGCCGGAGCCATCACAGATGTAGCGAAGGAAGTTGAGGAAGTCGTGGCGGCGGCATTACGGAGGTGGTGGCCAACGGTCACATCGATGTTGACAAACAAGAGATTAACCTGAACAATATTCCGATCCACATTGAAGCGAAGCATACGGGGTAAGTTTGATTTTATGGCCCATCGCTACACCCGGTCTCCCGTCGCAGTGAATGCGCATCGCGTCATTGCGAAAGAGGTTCCAGAGGTAGTTGCTGAGGTTGCGGAAGGCGGCGCCATTGCGGAAGAGGTTCCAGAGGTTGCGGAAGGCGACAACATGGTGGAAGAGGTTCCGGAGGTGGTAGCTAAGGTTGCGCAAGGAGGCGCGGTCGAGGTGATAGATCTAATCCACGTCTCAACGGACGTGGTGGTCAGCGAGGCGGAAGGAGCAATCGCCTTCATGACCGAGGAAGACATCGCTGAGCCTGTCATTGTTCCCGCAGTCATTTCCCTCAATTTCTCTCTCTTTCTCTCTCTCACATCAAAATACTCGGTGGTGGAAAAAGTGACGATCTCGCCGTTCTCACAATCATGTAGGTGGAGATTGCCGGTGCCGTCATCGTGGATGAGGCGGAGCAGGTCGCGGGCGGTGCCATTGTAGAGGAGATTCCGGAGGTTAAGGAGGTCGTAACCGGCGCCGTAGCAACTGCAGCGAACGAGGTTGAAGAGCGCACGGCTGGCGCCGTGGCGGATACCAAGAACGAGGTTGACGAGGTCGCAAACGGCGCCGTCGCAGATGCAGCGAACGAGGTTGAGGAGGTCACCGCAGGCGCCGAAGCCATCACAGATGCAGCGGAGGAGGTTGAAGAAGTCGTGGCGGCGGTGTTGCGGAGGTGGTGGCCAACAGTCACATCGATGTTGACGAAGAGGAGATTGACCTGAACAATATTCCGATCCACATTGAAGCAGAGCATACGGGTAAGTTTGATTTTGTGGCCGATCGCTACACCCGGCCTCCCGTCGCAGTGAATGTGGATCCCGTCGTCACGGAAGAGGTTTCAGAGGTAGTTGCTGAGGTTGCGGAAGGCGGCGCTATTGCGGAAGAGGTTGCGGAAGGCGACAACGTGATGGAAAAGGTTCCGGAAGTGGTAGCTAAGGTTGCGCAAGAAGGCGCGGTCGAGGTGATAGATCTAATCCATGTCCCGACGGACGTGGTGGCCAGCGAGGCGGAAGGAGCAGTCGCCTTTGTGGCCGAGGAAGACATCATTGAGCCTGTCATCGTTCCCGTAGTCATTTCCCTCAATTTCTCTCTCTTTCTCTTTCTCACATCAAAATACTCAGTGGTGGAGAAATAGACGATCTAGCCGTTCTTGCTGTCATGCAGGTGGAGATTGCCGGTGCCGTCATCGTGGATGAGGCGGAGCAGGCCGCGGGCGGTGCCATTGCGGAGGAGATTCCAGAGGTTGAGGAGGTCGCAACCGGCGCCGTAGCAACTGCAGCGAACGAGGTCGAAGAGGTCATGGCCGGCGCCGTGGCGAATACCGAGAACTACGTTGACGAGGTCGCAACTGGCGCCGTCGCAGATGCAGCGAACGAGGTTGAGGAGGTCGCCGCAAGTGCCGGAGCCATCACAGATGCAGCAAAGGCAGTTGAGGAAGTCGTGGCGGCGACATTGCGGAGGTGGTGGCCAACGGTCACATCGATGTTGACAAATAGGAGATTAACCTGAACAATATTCCGATCCACATTGAAGCGAAGCATACGGGTAAATTTGATTTTATGGCCGATCGCTACACCCGGTCTCCCGTCGCAGTGAATGCGCATCGCGTCATTGCGAAAGAGGTTCCAGAGGTAGTTGCTGAGGTTGCGGAAGGCGGCGCCATTGCGGAAGAGGTTCCAAAGGTTGCGGAAGGCGACAACGTGGTGGAAGAGGTTCCGGAGGTGGTAGCTAAGGTTGCGCAAGGAGGCGCGGTCGAGGTGATAGATCTAATCCACGTCTCAACGGACGTGGTGGCCAGCGAGGCGGAAAGAGCAGTCGCCTTCATGACCGAGGAAGACATCGCTAAGCCTGTTATTGTTCCCGTAGTCATTCCCCTCAATTTCTCTCTCATTCTCTCTCTCACATCAAAATACTCGGTGGTGGAAAAAGTGACGATCTCGCCGTTCTCACAATCATGTAGGTGGAGATTGCCGGTGCCGTCATCGTGGATGAGGCGGAGCAGGTCGCGGGCGGTGCCATTGCAGAGGAGATTCCGGAGGTTGAGGAGGTCGTAACCGGCGCCGTAGTAACTGCAGCGAACGAGGTTGAAGAGGTCACGGCTGGCGCCGTGGCGGATACCAAGAACGAGGTTGATGAGGTCGCAAACGGCGCCATCGCAGATGCAGCGAACGAGGTTGAGGAGGTTACCGCAGGCGCCGAAGCCATCACAGATGCAGCGAAGAAAGTTGAGGAAGTCGTGGCGGCGGTGTTGCGGAGGTGGTGGCCAACGGTCACATCAATGTTGACGAAGAGGAGATTGACCTGAACAATATTCCGATCCACATTGAAGCAGAGCATACGGGTAAGTTTGATTTTGTGGCCGATCGCTACACCCGGCCTCCCGTCGCAGTGAATGCGGATCCCGTCGTCACGGAAGAGGTTTCAGAGGTAGTTGCTGAGGTTGCGGAAGGCGGCGCTATTGCGGAAGAGGTTCCAGAGGTTGTGGAAGGCGACAACGTGGTGGAAGAGGTTCCGGAGGTGGTAGCTAAGGTTGCGCAAGGAGGCGCGGTCGAGGTGATAGATCTAATCCATGTCCCGACGGACGTGGTGGCCAGCGAGGCGGAAGGAGCAGTCGCCTTCGTGGCCGAGAAAGACATCGCTGAGCCTGTCATCGTTCCCGCAGTCATTTCCCTCAATTTCTCTCTCTCTCTTTCTCACATCAAAATACTCAGTGGTGGAGAAATAGACGATCTCGCCGTTCTTGCAGTCATGCAGGTGGAGATTGCCGGAGTCGTCATCGTGGATGAGGCGGTGCCATTGCGGAGGAGATTCTAGAGGTTTAGGAGGTCGCAACCGGCGCCGTAGCAACTGCAGTGAACGAGGTCGAAGAGGTCACGGCCGGCGCCGTGGCGAATACCGAGAACTAGGTTGACGAGGTCGCAACTGGCGCCGTCGCAGATGCAGCGAACGAGGTTGAGGAGGTCGCCGCAGGTGTCGGAGCCATCACAGATACAGCAAAGGAAGTTGAGGAAGTCGTAGCGGCGACATTGCGGAGGTGGTGGCCAACGGTCACATCGATGTTGGCAAATAGGAGATTAACCTGAACAATATTCCGATCCACATTGAAGCAAAGCATACGGGTAAGTTTGATTTTATGGCCGATCGCTACACCCGGTCTCCCGTCGCAGTGAATGCGCATCGCGTCATTGCGAAAGAGGTTCCAGAGGTAGTTGCTGAGGTTGCGGAAGGCGGCGCCATTGCGGAAGAGGTTCCAGAGGTTGCGGAAGGCGACAACATGGTGGAAGAGGTTCCGGAGGTGGTAGCTAAGGTTGCGCAAGGAGGCGCGGTCGAGGTGATAGATCTAATCCACGTCTCAACGGACGTGGTGGCTAGCGAGGCGGAAGGAGCAGTCGCCTTCATGACCGAGGAAGACATCGCTGAGCCTGTCATTGTTCCCGTAGTCATTTCCCTCAATTTCTCTCTCATTCCCTCTCTCTCAGATCAAAATACTCGGTGGTGGAAAAAGTGACGATCTCGCCGTTCTCACAGTCATGTAGGTAGAGATTGCCGGTGCCGTCATCGTGGATGAGGCGGAGCAGGTCGCGGGCAGTGCCATTGCAGAGGAGATTCCGGAGGTTGAGGAGGTCGTAACCGGCGCCGTAGCAACTGCAGCGAACGAGGTTGAAGAGGTCACGGTTGGCACCGTGGCGGATACCAAGAACGAGGTTGATGAGGTCGCAAACGGCGCAGTCGCAGATGCAGCGAACGAGGTTGAGGAGGTCACCGCAGGCGCCGAAGCCATCACAGATGCAGCGAAGGAAGTTGAGGAAGTCGTGGCGGCGGTGTTGCAGAGGTGGTGGCCAACGGTCACATCAATGTTGACGAAGAGAAGATTGACCTGAACAATTTTCCGATCCACATTGAAGCAGAGCATACGGGTAAGTTTGATTTTGTGGCCGATCGCTACACCCGGCCTCCCGTCGCAGTGAATGCGGATCCCGTCGTCACGGAAGAGGTTTCAGAGGTAGTTGCTGAGGTTGCAGAAGGCGGCGCTATTGCGGAAGAGGTTGCGGAAGGCGACAACGTGATGGAAGAGGTTCCGGAAGTGGTAGCTAAGGTTGCGCAAGAAGGCGCGGTCGATGTGATAGATCTAATCCATGTCCCGACGGACGTGGTGGCCAGCGAGGCGGAAGGAGCAGTCGCCTTTGTGGCCGAGAAAGACATCATTGAGCCTGTCATCGTTCCCGTAGTCATTTCCCTCAATTTCTCTCTCTTTCTCTTTCTCACATCAAAATACTCAGTGGTGGAGAAATAGACGATCTCGCCGTTCTTGCTGTCATGCAGGTGGAGATTGCCGGTGCCGTCATCGTGGATGAGGCGGAGCAGGCCGCGGGCGGTGCCATTGCGGAGGAGATTCTAGAGGTTGAGGAGGTCGTAACCGGCGCCGTAGCAACTGCAGCGAACGAGGTCGAAGAGGTCATGGCCGGCGCCGTGGCGAATACCGAGAACTACGTTGACGAGGTCGCAACTGGCGCCGTCGCAGATGCAGCGAACGAGGTTGAGGAGGTCGCCGCAAGTGCCGGAGCCATCACAGATGCAGCAAAGGCAGTTGAGGAAGTCGTGGCGGCGACATTGCGGAGGTGGTGGCCAACGGTCACATCGATGTTGACAAATAGGAGATTAACCTGAACAATATTCCGATCCACATTGAAGCGAAGCATACGGGTAAATTTGATTTTATGGCCGATCGCTACACCCGGTCTCCCGTCGCAGTGAATGCGCATCGCGTCATTGCGAAAGAGGTTCCAGAGGTAGTTGCTGAGGTTGCGGAAGGCGGCGCCATTGCGGAAGAGGTTCCAAAGGTTGCGGAAGGCGACAACGTGGTGGAAGAGGTTCCGGAGGTGGTAGCTAAGGTTGCGCAAGGAGGCGCGGTCGAGGTGATAGATCTAATCCACGTCTCAACGGACGTGGTGGCCAGCGAGGCGGAAAGAGCAGTCGCCTTCATGACCGAGGAAGACATCGCTGAGCCTGTTATTGTTCCCGTAGTCATTCCCCTCAATTTCTCTCTCATTCTCTCTCTCACATCAAAATACTCGGTGGTGGAAAAAGTGACGATCTCGCCGTTCTCACAATCATGTAGGTGGAGATTGCCGGTGCCGTCATCGTGGATGAGGCGGAGCAGGCCGCGGGCGGTGCCATTGCGGAGGAGATTCCAGAGGTTGAGGAGGTCGCAACCGGCGCCGTAGCAACTGCAGCGAACGAGGTCGAAGAGGTCATGGCCGGCGCCGTGGCGAATACCGAGAACTACGTTGACGAGGTCGCAACTGGCGCCGTCGCAGATGCAGCGAACGAGGTTGAGGAGGTCGCCGCAAGTGCCGGAGCCATCACAGATGCAGCAAAGGCAGTTGAGGAAGTCGTGGCGGCGACATTGCGGAGGTGGTGGCCAACGGTCACATCGATGTTGACAAATAGGAGATTAACCTGAACAATATTCCGATCCACATTGAAGCGAAGCATACGGGTAAATTTGATTTTATGGCCGATCGCTACACCCGGTCTCCCGTCGCAGTGAATGCGCATCGCGTCATTGCGAAAGAGGTTCCAGAGGTAGTTGCTGAGGTTGCGGAAGGCGGCGCCATTGCGGAAGAGGTTCCAAAGGTTGCGGAAGGCGACAACGTGGTGGAAGAGGTTCCGGAGGTGGTAGCTAAGGTTGCGCAAGGAGGCGCGGTCGAGGTGATAGATCTAATCCACGTCTCAACGGACGTGGTGGCCAGCGAGGCGGAAAGAGCAGTCGCCTTCATGACCGAGGAAGACATCGCTGAGCCTGTTATTGTTCCCGTAGTCATTCCCTCAATTTCTCTCTCATTCTCTCTCTCACATCAAAATACTCGGTGGTGGAAAAAGTGACGATCTCGCCGTTCTCACAATCATGTAGGTGGAGATTGCCGGTGCCGTCATCGTGGATGAGGCGGAGCAGGTCGCGGGCGGTGCCATTGCAGAGGAGATTCCGGAGGTTGAGGAGGTCGTAACCGGCGCCGTAGTAACTGCAGCGAACGAGGTTGAAGAGGTCACGGCTGGCGCCGTGGCGGATACCAAGAACGAGGTTGATGAGGTCGCAAACGGCGCCATCGCAGATGCAGCGAACGAGGTTGAGGAGGTTACCGCAGGCGCCGAAGCCATCACAGATGCAGCTAAGGAAGTTGAGGAAGTCGTGGCGGCGGTGTTGCGGAGGTGGTGGCCAACGGTCACATCAATGTTGACGAAGAGGAGATTGACCTGAACAATATTCCGATCCACATTGAAGCAGAGCATACGGGTAAGTTTGATTTTGTGGCCGATCGCTACACCCGGCCTCCCGTCGCAGTGAATGCGGATCCCGTCGTCACGGAAGAGGTTTCAGAGGTAGTTGCTGAGGTTGCGGAAGGCGGCGCTATTGCGGAAGAGGTTACAGAGGTTGTGGAAGGCGACAACGTGGTGGAAGAGGTTCCGGAGGTGGTAGCTAAGGTTGCGCAAGGAGGCGCGGTCGAGGTGATAGATCTAATCCATGTCCCGACGGACGTGGTGGCCAGCGAGGCGGAAGGAGCAGTCGCCTTCGTGGCCGAGAAAGACATCGCTGAGCCTGTCATCGTTCCCGCAGTCATTTCCCTCAATTTCTCTCTCTCTCTTTCTCACATCAAAATACTCAGTGGTGGAGAAATAGACGATCTCGCCGTTCTTGCAGTCATGCAGGTGGAGATTGCCGGAGTCGTCATCGTGGATGAGGCGGTGCCATTGCGGAGGAGATTCTAGAGGTTTAGGAGGTCGCAACCGGCGCCGTAGCAACTGCAGTGAACGAGGTCGAAGAGGTCACGGCCGGCGCCGTGGCGAATACCGAGAACTAGGTTGACGAGGTCGCAACTGGCGCCGTCGCAGATGCAGCGAACGAGGTTGAGGAGGTCGCCGCAGGTGTCGGAGCCATCACAGATACAGCAAAGGAAGTTGAGGAAGTCGTAGCGGCGACATTGCGGAGGTGGTGGCCAACGGTCACATCGATGTTGGCAAATAGGAGATTAACCTGAACAATATTCCGATCCACATTGAAGCAAAGCATACGGGTAAGTTTGATTTTATGGCCGATCGCTACACCCGGTCTCCCGTCGCAGTGAATGCGCATCGCGTCATTGCGAAAGAGGTTCCAGAGGTAGTTGCTGAGGTTGCGGAAGGCGGCGCCATTGCGGAAGAGGTTCCAGAGGTTGCGGAAGGCGACAACATGGTGGAAGAGGTTCCGGAGGTGGTAGCTAAGGTTGCGCAAGGAGGCGCGGTCGAGGTGATAGATCTAATCCACGTCTCAACGGACGTGGTGGCTAGCGAGGCGGAAGGAGCAGTCGCCTTCATGACCGAGGAAGACATCGCTGAGCCTGTCATTGTTCCCGTAGTCATTTCCCTCAATTTCTCTCTCATTCCCTCTCTCTCAGATCAAAATACTCGGTGGTGGAAAAAGTGACGATCTCGCCGTTCTCACAGTCATATAGGTAGAGATTGCCGGTGCCGTCATCGTGGATGAGGCGGAGCAGGTCGCGGGCAGTGCCATTGCAGAGGAGATTCCGGAGGTTGAGGAGGTCGTAACCGGCGCCGTAGCAACTGCAACGAACGAGGTTGAAGAGGTCACGGTTGGCACCGTGGCGGATACCAAGAACGAGGTTGATGAGGTCGCAAACGGCGCCGTCGCAGATGCAGCGAACGAGGTTGAGGAGGTCACCGCAGGCGCCGAAGCCATCACAGATGCAGCGAAGGAAGTTGAGGAAGTCGTGGCGGCGGTGTTGCAGAGGTGGTGGCCAACGGTCACATCAATGTTGACGAAGAGAAGATTGACCTGAACAATTTTCCGATCCACATTGAAGCAGAGCATACGGGTAAGTTTGATTTTGTGGCCGATCGCTACACCCGGCCTCCCGTCGCAGTGAATGCGGATCCCGTCGTCACGGAAGAGGTTTCAGAGGTAGTTGCTGAGGTTGCGGAAGGCGGCGCTATTGCGGAAGAGGTTACGGAAGGCGACAACGTGATGGAAGAGGTTCCGGAAGTGGTAGCTAAGGTTGCGCAAGAAGGCGCGGTCGAGGTGATAGATCTAATCCATGTCCCGACGGACGTGGTGGCCAGCGAGGCGGAAGGAGCAGTCGCCTTTGTGACCGAGGAAGACATCATTGAGCCTGTCATCGTTCCCGTAGTCATTTCCCTCAATTTCTCTCTCTTTCTCTTTCTCACATCAAAATACTCAGTGGTGGAGAAATAGACGATCTCGCCGTTCTTGCTGTCATGCAGGTGGAGATTGCCGGTGCCGTCATCGTGGATGAGGCGGAGCAGGCCGCGGGCGGTGCCATTGCGGAGGAGATTCCAGAGGTTGAGGAGGTCGCAACCGGCGCCGTAGCAACTGCAGCGAACGAGGTCGAAGAGGTCATGGCCGGCGCCGTGGCGAATACCGAGAACTACGTTGACGAGGTCGCAACTGGCGCCGTCGCAGATGCAGCGAACGAGGTTGAGGAGGTCGCCGCAAGTGCCGGAGCCATCACAGATGCAGCAAAGGCAGTTGAGGAAGTCGTGGCGGCGACATTGCGGAGGTGGTGGCCAACGGTCACATCGATGTTGACAAATAGGAGATTAACCTGAACAATATTCCGATCCACATTGAAGCGAAGCATACGGGTAAATTTGATTTTATGGCCGATCGCTACACCCGGTCTCCCGTCGCAGTGAATGCGCATCGCGTCATTGCGAAAGAGGTTCCAGAGGTAGTTGCTGAGGTTGCGGAAGGCGGCGCCATTGCGGAAGAGGTTCCAAGGTTGCGGAAGGCGACAACGTGGTGGAAGAGGTTCCGGAGGTGGTAGCTAAGGTTGCGCAAGGAGGCGCGGTCGAGGTGATAGATCTAATCCACGTCTCAACGGACGTGGTGGCCAGCGAGGCGGAAAGAGCAGTCGCCTTCATGACCGAGGAAGACATCGCTGAGCCTGTTATTGTTCCCGTAGTCATTCCCCTCAATTTCTCTCTCATTCTCTCTCTCACATCAAAATACTCGGTGGTGGAAAAAGTGACGATCTCGCCGTTCTCACAATCATGTAGGTGGAGATTGCCGGTGCCGTCATCGTGGATGAGGCGGAGCAGGTCGCGGGCGGTGCCATTGCAGAGGAGATTCCGGAGGTTGAGGAGGTCGTAACCGGCGCCGTAGTAACTGCAGCGAACGAGGTTGAAGAGGTCACGGCTGGCGCCGTGGCGGATACCAAGAACGAGGTTGATGAGGTCGCAAACGGCGCCATCGCAGATGCAGCGAACGAGGTTGAGGAGGTTACCGCAGGCGCCGAAGCCATCACAGATGCAGCTAAGGAAGTTGAGGAAGTCGTGGCGGCGGTGTTGCGGAGGTGGTGGCCAACGGTCACATCAATGTTGACGAAGAGGAGATTGACCTGAACAATATTCCGATCCACATTGAAGCAGAGCATACGGGTAAGTTTGATTTTGTGGCCGATCGCTACACCCGGCCTCCCGTCGCAGTGAATGCGGATCCCGTCGTCACGGAAGAGGTTTCAGAGGTAGTTGCTGAGGTTGCGGAAGGCGGCGCTATTGCGGAAGAGGTTACAGAGGTTGCGGAAGGCGGCGCTATTGCGGAAGAGGTTGCGGAAGGCGACAACGTGATGGAAGAGGTTCCGGAAGTGGTAGCTAAGGTTGCGCAAGAAGGCGCGGTCGATGTGATAGATCTAATCCATGTCCCGACGGACGTGGTGGCCAGCGAGGCGGAAGGAGCAGTCGCCTTCGTGGCCGAGAAAGACATCGCTGAGCCTGTCATCGTTCCCGCAGTCATTTCCCTCAATTTCTCTCTCTCTCTTTCTCACATCAAAATACTCAGTGGTGGAGAAATAGACGATCTCGCCGTTCTTGCAGTCATGCAGGTGGAGATTGCCGGAGTCGTCATCGTGGATGAGGCGGTGCCATTGCGGAGGAGATTCTAGAGGTTTAGGAGGTCGCAACCGGCGCCGTAGCAACTGCAGTGAACGAGGTCGAAGAGGTCACGGCCGGCGCCGTGGCGAATACCGAGAACTAGGTTGACGAGGTCGCAACTGGCGCCGTCGCAGATGCAGCGAACGAGGTTGAGGAGGTCGCCGCAGGTGTCGGAGCCATCACAGATACAGCAAAGGAAGTTGAGGAAGTCGTAGCGGCGACATTGCGGAGGTGGTGGCCAACGGTCACATCGATGTTGGCAAATAGGAGATTAACCTGAACAATATTCCGATCCACATTGAAGCAAAGCATACGGGTAAGTTTGATTTTATGGCCGATCGCTACACCCGGTCTCCCGTCGCAGTGAATGCGCATCGCGTCATTGCGAAAGAGGTTCCAGAGGTAGTTGCTGAGGTTGCGGAAGGCGGCGCCATTGCGGAAGAGGTTCCAGAGGTTGCGGAAGGCGACAACATGGTGGAAGAGGTTCCGGAGGTGGTAGCTAAGGTTGCGCAAGGAGGCGCGGTCGAGGTGATAGATCTAATCCACGTCTCAACGGACGTGGTGGCTAGCGAGGCGGAAGGAGCAGTCGCCTTCATGACCGAGGAAGACATCGCTGAGCCTGTCATTGTTCCCGTAGTCATTTCCCTCAATTTCTCTCTCATTCCCTCTCTCTCAGATCAAAATACTCGGTGGTGGAAAAAGTGACGATCTCGCCGTTCTCACAGTCATGTAGGTAGAGATTGCCGGTGCCGTCATCGTGGATGAGGCGGAGCAGGTCGCGGGCAGTGCCATTGCAGAGGAGATTCCGGAGGTTGAGGAGGTCGTAACCGGCGCCGTAGCAACTGCAGCGAACGAGGTTGAAGAGGTCACGGTTGGCACCGTGGCGGATACCAAGAACGAGGTTGATGAGGTCGCAAACGGCGCCGTCGCAGATGCAGCGAACGAGGTTGAGGAGGTCACCGCAGGCGCCGAAGCCATCACAGATGCAGCGAAGGAAGTTGAGGAAGTCGTGGCGGCGGTGTTGCAGAGGTGGTGGCCAACGGTCACATCAATGTTGACGAAGAGAAGATTGACCTGAACAATTTTCCGATCCACATTGAAGCAGAGCATACGGGTAAGTTTGATTTTGTGGCCGATCGCTACACCCGGCCTCCCGTCGCAGTGAATGCGGATCCCGTCGTCACGGAAGAGGTTTCAGAGGTAGTTGCTGAGGTTGCGGAAGGCGGCGCTATTGCGGAAGAGGTTGCGGAAGGCGACAACGTGATGGAAGAGGTTCCGGAAGTGGTAGCTAAGGTTGCGCAAGAAGGCGCGGTCGAGGTGATAGATCTAATCCATGTCCCGACGGACGTGGTGGCCAGCGAGGCGGAAGGAGCAGTCGCCTTTGTGGCCGAGGAAGACATCATTGAGCCTGTCATCGTTCCCGTAGTCATTTTCCTCAATTTCTCTCTCTTTCTCTTTCTCACATCAAAATACTCAGTGGTGGAGAAATAGACGATCTCGCCGTTCTTGCTGTCATGCAGGTGGAGATTGCCGGTGCCGTCATCGTGGATGAGGCGGAGCAGGCCGCGGGCGGTGCCATTGCGGAGGAGATTCCAGAGGTTGAGGAGGTCGCAACCGGCGCCGTAGCAACTGCAGCGAACGAGGTCGAAGAGGTCATGGCCGGCGCCGTGGCGAATACCGAGAACTACGTTGACGAGGTCGCAACTGGCGCCGTCGCAGATGCAGCGAACGAGGTTGAGGAGGTCGCCGCAAGTGCCGGAGCCATCACAGATGCAGCAAAGGCAGTTGAGGAAGTCGTGGCGGCGACATTGCGGAGGTGGTGGCCAACGGTCACATCGATGTTGACAAATAGGAGATTAACCTGAACAATATTCCGATCCACATTGAAGCGAAGCATACGGGTAAATTTGATTTTATGGCCGATCGCTACACCCGGTCTCCCGTCGCAGTGAATGCGCATCGCGTCATTGCGAAAGAGGTTCCAGAGGTAGTTGCTGAGGTTGCGGAAGGCGGCGCCATTGCGGAAGAGGTTCCAAAGGTTGCGGAAGGCGACAACGTGGTGGAAGAGGTTCCGGAGGTGGTAGCTAAGGTTGCGCAAGGAGGCGCGGTCGAGGTGATAGATCTAATCCACGTCTCAACGGACGTGGTGGCCAGCGAGGCGGAAAGAGCAGTCGCCTTCATGACCGAGGAAGACATCGCTGAGCCTGTTATTGTTCCCGTAGTCATTCCCCTCAATTTCTCTCTCATTCTCTCTCTCACATCAAAATACTCGGTGGTGGAAAAAGTGACGATCTCGCCGTTCTCACAATCATGTAGGTGGAGATTGCCGGTGCCGTCATCGTGGATGAGGCGGAGCAGGTCGCGGGCGGTGCCATTGCAGAGGAGATTCCGGAGGTTGAGGAGGTCGTAACCGGCGCCGTAGTAACTGCAGCGAACGAGGTTGAAGAGGTCACGGCTGGCGCCGTGGCGGATACCAAGAACGAGGTTGATGAGGTCGCAAACGGCGCCATCGCAGATGCAGCGAACGAGGTTGAGGAGGTTACCGCAGGCGCCGAAGCCATCACAGATGCAGCGAAGGAAGTTGAGGAAGTCGTGGCGGCGGTGTTGCGGAGGTGGTGGCCAACGGTCACATCAATGTTTACGAAGAGGAGATTGACCTGAACAATATTCCGATCCACATTGAAGCAGAGCATACGGGTAAGTTTGATTTTGTGGCCGATCGCTACACCCGGCCTCCCGTCGCAGTGAATGCGGATCCCGTCGTCACGGAAGAGGTTTCAGAGGTAGTTGCTGAGGTTGCGGAAGGCGGTGCTATTGCGGAAGAGGTTCCAGAGGTTGCGGAAGGCGACAACGTGGTGGAAGAGGTTCCGGAAGTGGTAGCTAAGGTTGCGCAAGGAGGCGCGGTCGAGGTGATATATCTAATCCATGTCCCGACGGGTGTGGTGGCCAGCGAGGCGGAAGGAGCAGTCGCCTTCGTGGCCGAGGAAGACATCGCTGAGTCTGTCATCGTTCCCGTAGTCATTTCCTTCAATTTCTCTCTCTTTCTCTTTCTCACATCAAAATACTTAGTGGTGGAGAAATAGACGATCTCGCCGTTCTTGCAGTCATGTAGGTGGAGATTGCCGGTGCCGTCATCGTGGATGAGGCGGAGCAGGCCGCGGGCGGTGCCATTGCGGAGGAGATTCCAGAGGTTGAGGAAGTCGCAACCGGCGCCGTAGCAACTGCAGCGAACGAGGTTGAAGAGGTCATGGCCGGCGCCGTGGCGAATACCGAGAACTAGGTTGACGAGTTCGCAACTGGCGCTGTCGCAGATGCAGCGAACGAGGTTGAGGAGGTCGCCGCAGGTGCCAGAGCCATCACAGATGCAGCAAAGGAAGTTGAGGAAGTCGTGGCGGTAACATTACGGAGGTGGTGGCCAACGGTCACATCGATGTTGACAAATAAGAGATTAACCTGAACAATATTCTGATCCACATTGAAGTGAAGCATACGGGTAAATTTGATTTTATGGCCGATCGCTACACCCGGTCTCCCGTCGTAGTGAATGCGCATCGCGTTATTGCGAAAGAGGTTCTAGAGGTAGTTGCTGAGGTTGCGGAAGGCGGCGCCATTGCGGAAGAGGTTCCAGAGGTTGCGGAAGGTGGGAACGTGGCGGGGGAGGTTCCGGAGGTGGTAGCTAAGGTTGCGGAAGGAGGCACCGTCGAGGTGATAGATCTAATCCACGTCCCGGCGGATGTGGTGGCCAGCGAGGGGGAAGGAGCAGTCACCTTCGTGGCCGAGGAAGACGTCGCTGAGCCTGTCATCGTCCCGGCCCAGGCTGTTGTGTTAGATGAGGCGGAAGAAGTCGTCGCTGCCAAGGAAATAAATCCAATCCACATCCCGGCGGACGTGGTGGCCGACGAGGTGGAAAAAGCCATCGCAGTCGAGCGGATGGTTCATGTCACAGGGTCTAACTTTTCCCTCAAGTTTTCTGGCCCTATGATGGCCTGAGTCGCCCACTTAGTCAGTCAATCACACAAACTCTCAAGCAAACAGAACACACACCAAGGCTAAATCAAATACATAATCACGACACAACAGGCTTACGGGAAATCCCAACCTTTCTATTGATCACCAACAAAAAAGATTACAAAGTCTGCTGCAAGGATCAGACAAACTCTCAACGTCTGTGTCCTTTGCATTTCACAACACTGTATATCATAACAACACAAGGTGGTTGACATCCCCAACCCCGTAGGCACTAACTAGGCGGTTAACTTCGTGCTTGGCTATGTGGCGTCGCTCCATCGAGCCACTTGGTCCACTTACGCACGCGTTCCTCAGATTGGGCAAGAACCCGCCACATGTCGGGCGCACAGACCAGCCACTTGGCCCACTCATTGAGCCCTCTCAGTCTTGGCTGAGTGCACGAGATGAACCTGGTCTCAATCACGGTGCAGGGCATCACTAACGGCTATCTGGGTTGTGGGCCATGTGTAGACGTCTCTCAGCCCACGCCCGTGAATTTTTCGGCCACTAATTAAACCACTCGCCCACTACGCCGCATTTCTCACCCATCAGCATCCCATGCCAATCAACCGTGTCTAGACATGCATCACGTCTGCCAGCCTGCTTGGCCACGCCTCCCGAGCCTTGTCTCGGCCATCCTGGCCTCGAGTTCCGTAAAACCCATTCACTTGTCCGAGACCACTGGCTAGGCCGCCCAAGCCGAAACACGCTTGCCTTAGTCTTCCCGTGCACCTAACTCCTTGCCGCCATCATGCTTGTCCGCGAACCCTTCGAACAAGACTTCACCAACCAAGGCCACTCACCTTAGCTTCGCCACGCCTATGCCGAGGCTTGGCACTACTCAACCAGCGCTGGTCCCCACGCAGGCCGCATGCCACATGCCACATTATGAGGGTCTGACAGTTCCAATCGCCGAGGTGCTAGTCCATAGCCAAAGAAGGAGATAATTGGTTTTTGACCTCTTCTGACGAGGTCGCATAAGTTTTTATTTTTTTATTTTTTTAAAATTTTTTCATATACTGAAAATCTTTTTTTTGTTTTTAATTTGGGGAAAATCATTTTTAAGGGAAATCATCATTATATTACTTTCAAAAAAATAAATCTTTCTTAATTTCAAGAAGAAAAAAAATTCAAATAAACTTAAGCTTGCATTTGGTTTATAGGTTGGGGATGAAATTTTTAAGTTAGAGTTCGTTGATTTTTAAAAAATTAATTATAAATTTTATTGACTTTTTTAAAAAAGAAAAAAATTAAGATGAAAAAATACAGTTTAATTAGAATTAAACAGAAATTCCAAACGAAACCTAAATGTGATTAGTAAGACTTAAATTTTTTTTCTTTAAATAACTTGAATGTTAATTCATTAAAAAAAAAACTTATATATTGATTTTTTTTTTTTTTTTTTTTTTTACTAGATCGAATTACAGATGCTCTGTGCCCGGCTGCCAAGTCACACTCACCGTGTCTCTGGTTATGCCTTTAGATACTTTCTTTTCTTGAGAAGTCCTTTGAAATTCACATATATTGATTTGATTACTAAAAAAACAATGATCATCTTGGATATACAGTTTACTACTTTTTGTAAATGCAAAATAATAATGATGATGAATGATGATAATAACAATAATATTGTGTAGTCTCCTTGTCCCTTGTCAACATTTCTTGGACGATGGGAAATGTGTCATGTCATGAAGTTTAGAGGTGTAATTTATGGGTCTCCAATACCATAGAGCTCCATGGCACTTAATACAGAAGAGATTTATCAACGAAAATAAGAGACTTATAACTAAATAGCTTTTTTTAATAAGTTTTTTAATGAATAGTTAAAGTTTTTAAAAATTAATAAAAAAATCATTTTTAAAAAAAATATTAATTAATTTTCTTAAATGATTAATCAGTGATTCATCACGTAATATAGTTAATTTAATCAATCATTGATTGGTTATGATCAATTAATGATTAATCATATAATTAATATAATTGATTATTAGTCAATAACTAATTTACCAAATATGGAAGAATGACAAATGGTCATTTTTACCAAATTAAAAAAAATGTTGGGTCATTTATTAGATCAAGTGACTAAAAAAAGTCACCCAACCTAATATTCCAATAAATAATCTACCATATCTTTACACCTTATTCTGGCGGGCCTTCCAGAGAAGGCTGCTCGGATCTTCCAAGCAAAGGTGGCAGGGTTCACTAATGTCGTTTGCAATGAGCCCTTCAATGTTCATTTCTATCTGTTGCCAGCTTCATCGACAAAAACTGCATTGTGTTGACTTAAAGTATCAGTATGATTTTAAACTGATCAAAAGCAAACAGATTCCTGACAGAAATCAAACTCCTTGACTTAGGTTTTGTATTCTAATATTAGCTAAACGTTTAGCTTTTTGTTCTTTTCACAAGCAAGATCTAAAGACAACCATTCAATTTATGTAAACCAATTCTTAAGAGAAATGCATAAATGCTAACCTCATACCTCAATCCGCCATTGCAGAGACCGTACATGGTTAATGCTTTCATCCAACATCACTGCCTGACCAATGACCTGCAAAAATCAGACAATATCATAGAGGGCTACCTTAAATTTTGGTAAGAAAGAATACAAAAACTACTGGTCAAATAGAACTCAGCTTCCAACATAGACGGTTCCTCTTGATCAACTTCAATGCACTGTGAAATTCAGCCTAATCCAATTCATTTGCGGACCCATCAACACCTTGCTTTTCTTCATGAGACTTCACCGAGCTCTTGCTTTTCCTATCATTCTTTAATGGACTCCCTTCAAAAACCAATGGCTCAACACTCGCCAAAGCATCTTTTGACGGCTTACTTGCATCATTTAGCTCATTCTTTTGAGAACACCAATAAACTGGTCTCAACCCATTGCCAGCCAAAGCCTCTTGAGCTACATCCAATATCCAACCACCCACTGCATAAACACCCATTTTGGCTCAGGAATTGCAAGGGGTTGACCATAAACCCAAATTTCTGCCAATGAAGCACAAGAACGTCACGGTGTGACTTAACATCAAAGCATAAACCTTTACAAACTAAGCTGCTGAACCAACAGGCACATACCCGGCAATAATGCACATTCCAAGTGACTCATCACACAATGTCAGACGATTATTGGAAAGAAAACTGGAATGCTAGTTAACGGTATTCCACGAGAAAAGGTTTCTTTGAGACATTTGGGTGATATATTTAAGAAAATTTGTCTGAATAGAGACAAAATACATATAAGTAAAAAATAGACAAAAAAATCAACAAAATACTTGAAAATGAAAAAAAAAAAAAAAAAAACATGAAAAAAAAACCAAAAAGATAAAATGACTAAAATGTTAAAATAGATCAATATATAAGAACTAAAATACAAAAAATGAAAAAACATTGGGGCGAAAAATACAAAAACAAAGTTTGAGCTTTCTTTGAGAAAATTTTTCTAAATGGGAGAAAATATATAAATAAAAAAATAGGGAAAAAAAAAACAAATCAATAAAGTACCTAAAGAAAGACATGAAAAAAATCAAAAAGATAAAAGGACTAATATGTTAAAAATAGACCAATACATTAAAAATATAGTAAAATGAAAACAAAAAAATGGGGTGAAGGAAAAAAAATGACTAAAATGGCGCACGCTTGCGCATGCGTGATAGATAAATAAAGTAAATTAATAGTAAAAATATTTTAAAAATAATAAAAATTTAAAGGAAAAAAAAAATAGAAAAGGACCAATATAAAAAAGTGACTAACGTGAGAAAATAATTAAATTTTAGGGGGAAAAAAAAGGACATGAAGGGTTAAAATAGACTGATTTAAAAGGGACTAAAATGAAAATAAATAAACAAATAAATAAACTTAAGGGTGAAAAACAAAAAAAACAAAAAAAGAAGGACCAAAAACAAAACTTGTTTTCGTCCGCCATTTCATTTATCAAATTGCAAAGGAATATAATGAAAAATATAATAAGATTACAAAGTAAAATAAAGGAAAGAGAAGAAGCATTATTGATTCTCTTTTTAATATTTACTTGCCTATTGAATGATATAAAAGGGAACAACCACATTCTCTTTATAGTATTTATTATACTTAATAATGTTAATCTTATTAATGAAATTACACAAATATCCTTTTACACAATTGGAAAAAAAAATTAATACATGAAAACTTATCAAGAATATATAAATAAAATTGATATATTACTCCCTTTGATAAAGAATCAATGCAAGGGGATGTAAGAATTGACATTTCTTTTCTTCATTCCCTCTATATTATATGAGGTCAACTAAACTCTCATTTTCAATTTTATAATAAACACATGATAAAATGAAAAAAAAAAAAAAAAGAAAGAAAGAAAAATTTGATTACTCACTTTTCCCTTTCCCATTGATGCAAATTAAAATGCGCTTAATTTTATATTTTGTAACTGCTACTTGATTTATATATAACTTTGTACTTAGAGTTTCGTAACATATACTAATTAAAATTACTAACGCAAAAAAACAAGTTTCACTAAAAAAAACATTGCATTAGTATTAACTGAACTGTTTAAAAAACCATATAAATACCATTTTGTAAGGTTACCGGATAAGAAATGCACAAACACGCATAGGCAGGGCCATTGTCCATGTCACGGAAGCATAAATGCAAGTTCAATAAGATCTCCAATATCCAAACGAAACATTGCTAAAAAGAAAAGAGGGGGAAAATGGAAAAAGAAAAACAAAACACAGGCAAATTGTACCAAACAAAGCCATTAAAAGTTCACAGCTACAGCAGAACGGACTAATGACTCTCATCTGCAGTTGAGCATCTGGTTGCTCTCTTTAATGAAACTAGACTCTTGGGATATAAACAAACATCAACGGTTCCTTTCCATTCCGATCCAGGACTTGGAAGTTTCCGAGACTTTTGCGTGCGAAGGTTATAAGACACAATTTGAACATCCCTAGTTTGCATCAACAGCTCATCTTCCTTCCAAAATGCTAGAGGGCAACGGATGTCCACTAATGGTCCAATTGTAAGATGCTTGGTCCAATACGTAAAACCTTCAACACCGCCAAAGTTTTCAACCATCACCCACATTTCAAAAGATTTTGAATGGCGTAAGTTTTCCGTGGTGATGAAAAAGACTACTGATTCATTCCATACAGTAAGTTTCCAAATTTTTCCACTACATTTTTCGGCATGTTCTGGCAATGGTATGGTACGAAATTCCTCTTCAGAAAAGTCAAATGTGAGAACCATAGCCCCAGAACCTTGTCTCCCCGTATTCCACCAATAAAAAACACCTCTGTGATACATCCCAGGGCTGACACAAGAACTTCTACCATTCAAGTCAATCTTAACTTCCCTCCACGAATCACTTGCTAAACTATAGACCATCGCTCTATTCACCACTTCACTAGTTATAGAAGAAAAAAGCTTAACACACTTGTAATCATTAGCTTTGCGATCATACCCAAATCCAGCTGCTGTAAACATGAACTTAGAGATGGGAAAACAAGGTGTGCGGAGAAGCTTGAATTCTCCAAGTTCTGGATTACACAAAACAAACACCGGGCCGGTAATAGAAAAGGTATCATGAAAGAAAAAAAGTCCATTGCAATGAGAGAGAGATAAATTCACTGGAAAATCCTCTTTCTCCGTCTCCGGAACAGATGGGAAATTAATTTGTTCAATGACACCAGGAAGCTGGTCACCATCACTTTCATCTCTGTCGTGGATTGTAACCACTGACAGTACGTGTTTGACCTGACCAGTGAAAGTTTCTTTTAAGACCCGACCTCGCTTATCCCAGAGGATAAAAAAGGTTGTGGAAGATGGATGTTTGTTGCGGGCAATACTGAGATCGAGTTGCTTCTCAATGAATTTGGGATCGTTGATCATAGAAAACCACAACTTGCAGACTCGTTGACAGCATTGTAGAGACTTGGGAGGCAGGCTCAAGAAGATCTCCTCTGCTATCTGTTCTGGAAGATGGCAGAAGCTCTTCATCTCTGCAATTTCTAGTTAAAGTCTTAATTAACACACATCCAATCGCTTTCCCACAACAACAACAACAACAATAATAATAAATCGTGATTAGTCTCTATATTAGATTTTTTTTTTTTTTTTGGGTAGAAATCCCTAGATTAGATTGCATATCATCAAGTATAGCATGCAATTGTCTCCATATCATATTATACAGACAAGAAAACCGATTATTGTACAGAGCATGAGGTCGAAATTTTGAATAACTTACAAGTCAAATTTCGAATAATTTTATGGAACAAATTTGAAAACTTTTTCTTTTAATTAAAAAAAAAAAAAAAGATAATGAGAGAGAGGATACAACTCAGAGATTGACACACCAAGCATAAGAATTAATACATCAGAAATAACGCAGAAACAAATTAAATAGGAATAAAAAAAAAGTAATAAGATTAAGGTTTAAATTCGTACCAGTTAGGACGAGGACGAGGACGAGGACGAGGGCGACGCAGAAATAAATAAAATAAATAGATAAATAAGCAAGCTTGGTTGAAACTTGGAAAACCTTAATCGGGAAACGTGACACCGACGACAACGGCAGTGTAAATATGGGCGGCAGAATCTAGGGTTTGTAATTATAGACCGACGAAAGATTGGATTTTTAAGGCAACAGAGGGCAATGTGCTGGAAATTTAAATAAAAAATTGTTAATATATATATATATATATTTTTGACAGTTTGTATTTTTTTTAATTTTTGAGAACTAATAAATTAGGTAATGCAAAGACAGGGAGATATAGAGAGAGGGAGAGATGAACTGAACAGGGCAGTGAAGTGATGACGAGAAGAACGGAGAAATCCGCTTTCTTCTAGCTCCCTTCAAACTTCGGGAAATATTTAGAAGTGAAAATATCCAATAACACCCCTCTAAAAGTGAAAATATCAAAAACACCCCTCCATTTCATAAAAATAGCCTTTCAACCCCCAAAGTATCACATAATTTTTTTTGGCATTTCATAATTTAGACCCTGAATTTTTGCATTAGGAGCCTGTTTGCAGAGGTATTAGAGACAGAGTTTTGAAGATATTTGGAACAAATCCTTCGCCGAAGTACGTCAGAAGAGCTCCCCATTTCGGGAAGGCCTGTATGAAGAAGCTTCCCTAATCGCGCTGGTTGTAATGCGGAATATGCCAAAGGCCTCTGGAGAAAATGCTAGCTAGTGAAGATGAAGAATCCAATCCGTGACCGAAGCATCTACAACAAAACATAGTGCAAACGTGAATCAAAGGGGTAAATCCTGATCCACTAGCTCTGCTTTTGGAATGCACAGATCATCGCTTGGACGCTTTAACATCGTTTGCAAGGAGCCCTTCGGCATTAATTCTAGGCATGGATTTCCTGTTGAGAGCTTCATCGACAAAAACTGCAACAACAAGAGTTCGAGTTATAAACAAACTCCTTATGTGAGCTTTTATTTTCTCATATGAGCAAAATATTTTTATCTTCCTCTATTTTCTTTGTCTAAGCAAGATCCATAGACAGCCTTTTAAGTTATCAAGAACGACCAAATCCAGATATATATATTTTTTTTTAAAAATTTAATAACACACAAATTGCTTGATGCTATAAAATTTAAAGTCTAAACATAACCTTTGACATGTCATCATACAAGAGAACGCACGGCATTTTTCATAAACTCCCATTCTTTTAAGTAACAGAATGCAAATTCTTATACGGAAAACAAATTCTTATTAGAAATGCATAAATGTAAATCTCTCATACCTCTACCTGCCATTGCAGTGACTGTATATGGTTAATGATATCATCTAACAAGGCTACCAAAATTTTTGGTAACAAAGAACAGTGACCAACAACGATCACTTGAATTTAACAGCTACCATTTCCAAAGCCAAAAACTCAACTTTTGAATTACCAAGTTACTAACTTACTTCTGTGTACAAAGGAAGCTCTCCCTAGACGAAGAAATTAAAACAGACGGTTCAAAGAAGAGCCTCAAAAAGTTTAATGGAAGGAAAACAAAGAAATACCTATTCAACGATTACAGCATATAAATACCTATTCAAAACCTTTGTCGGAGCAGCTCTGAAGCACAGTGGCTGAAACACAGAGGAAAGAGAACAGATATGAAGACCCAACTAAAAGTAGGCAAGAGAAAGATACCCCTTTTACATTCTGTGCTACTTTTGCTTATTTAAATCAGCTGACTACATATGATACAAGCTTGCACTTATGCATGCACAACGGTAGTGAACATCCTAAAAAGCACATTTAAGAGCTTAAGCTTGATCAGAGATTTAAACAAGAAAAAAAAACAAAAAATTAAAAAGCTTAATTTTGACCATATTGCTATTCACAGAAGCTAATAAGTAAAAATCTCCTATCTCTTGCCTAAATAATCTTATACAACCAAGAGCAGCTGATGAATAGGTGTTTGCTTGTCCAATGTGTAAGGATAAGATCCACAAACCTGTACAATATGTCGACTTTGAAGTAGTTATTTTCAAAAATCTGATTGGAGCAAAAATGACGAGAAGTCATTGAATGAACATTGGACACTAATCAAAACTTCTTTTGGTTGCTCTCATGCTCTTCCAATAACTACCAGAAATCACCACAAGAACATGTCCCGTCTTTAAATAAATGGAAACGAACAGCATCTCTTACAAGTATCTCTCTCTAGTGATCTTGGAAATATATTTAGTGGCATTATGACAATCACCACAAACTCTGAGGTTTTTAACTACCCGTATGGGGAGGCCAGATGGAATATATATCAACCCAAAAGCAATTGCAAGCTTCTCACTGTGATAGTTAAGCAACTTCCTCTTCTTGGATTCATCAACATCATGAAGAACATAATTCATATCCGGCACATAACCCTCTGCTATTATTTTGTCATTTAGTTGTTCCAGTTCAGCACATATTTGATCTGAAAATGGGTTTGACCAGTCATCGGCTGTGAAAATGTGTACTTTGCCTTTATATTTTATCCAACTACACCCTGGTTCCTTTCTCACCCCCTTATTTCGCATGTCTCTCCTTAACTTTGCCACATCGTCCCATTTTCCTTTAGTCGCATAGATGCTCGAGAGCAAGACATAGCTGGCAGGGTTCTGTGGTTCTAATTCCAGAAGAGCCTCAGCTGCCCATGTCCCAATCTCCATGTTTCTATGAATTCTGCACGAGCTCAGCAAGGTGGCCCAACCAATTGCATCAGGCTTATGAGGCATCTTATGTATAAAGTCTTTCGCTTCTTCTAACCTTCCAGCTCGGCTGAGAAGGTCAATCATGCAAGTGTAGTGATCAGGAATTGGCTCAATTCCATGTTCTCTCACCATTGACTCAAAATACTGTTGTCCTTTCTCCACTAGACCTGCCCGACTACAAGCTGAAAGAACCCCAATGAAAGTAACCCCATCTGGTTTTAAACCATGACATAGCATCCTTTCGAACAAAGCAATTGTCTCGTCACCCTTTCCAAACTGAGCATACCCTGACACCAATGCAGTCCAGGAGACTTCATCCCTTATCTTCATTTCATCGAACAGCCTATGGGCATCTTTAATGCATCCACATTTTCCATAAAATGTAATAAGTGCATTTGGCACTGTAATGAAAGAAATTAAGCCCGAAACTATTGCTCGGCCATGAAACTGAGCACCCTCTTCTAAGCTAGCTAGGTTTGCACATGAGCTAATTACACTTCCTAGGGTAAAATCATCTGGTTCAACCCCATTTCTCTGCATATTGCAAAAGATTTGAACAGCCTCTTCACTGTATCCATTCTGGCCGTAGCCAACTACCATTGCTGTCCAAGAAACAACATTCTTGCACAGCATTCTCTTGAAAACGGATTCAGCCGATTTTATGCTTTTACACTTGCAATACATGTCAACAAGAGCACTCCCTACAAACACATTATCCTTAGGATAAGTCCTAATAATGAAGGCATGAATTTGTTTGCCTTGCTCCAAGGCGAAGAGTCCCCCACATGCGGTCAATACACTACCAAATGTAAATTGATCCATTGTCAAACCTTCAAATCTCATTTCTCGAAACTTGTTAAGCGCCTCTCTGCACAATCCATTCTGTGTGAGCCCAGTAATCATTGTAGTCCATGATATCGAATCCTTTTCCTGCATTCTACCAAATGAACACTCAGCATCTTCTATTAAACCACACCGTAAAAGCCCAGAGAGCATTGTGTTATACACCACCACATTTTTCTCCGCCAACCCTTCAAAAACCCGCTTCGCCTCAAAAATTAAGCCAGCTTTTGAGTACATGTCGACCAAAGGACTGCCAACGAATAAATTCAACTCGAATCCAAATTTCACAACTTGCCCATGAACCTGCCAGCCCAAGTCTACACAACTCTTGCTCGATGCGAGCAAGAGCATTGTAGAGAACGTAATCCGGTTCAAATGAACGGTTCTGTCTCTTAACATCAAAGTATAAGCCTTTACAGACTGAGCCACTGAACCAAAAGACGCATACCCAGAAATAAGCGCATTCCAAGTGACTCCATCACGAGATGGCATGAGATTAAAGATGCCTTGCATCTCGGAGAGATTACCGGACTTGGAATAAGTGGAAAGAATGATGTTCCACGAGAAAAGGTTTCTCTGAGACATTTGGTCGAACAAGTGGCGTGCATATCTCACGTTACCCAGTTTCCCGTAGCAGTCAATGAGTTTATTGGAAAGAAAGGTTTCTGGGTTTGCCAAGTTTCTGATAATGTGGCAGTGGAGCTTCTTTGCTAGTGCTTGGTTTTGGATTTCGCAGCAAAGTTTGAGCAATCCACTGTAGTAGTTTGAAGACCAACACATTTTCACCTCCAAACTAATATTTCGCAAGAAAAGATAGGAACTTTATAACTATGAAGTCTGAACATTTAAAAAAAAAAGAAAAGAAAATTTTATCGTTTTCGCGTAGAAGCTCTTTGGTCGTTTTTAAATAACGACATGACTCATGACCTTTATGGCATAAATTTTGCTGTCGTTCTTGGAGTTAAAAAGAGAGAGAGAGGGGGGGGAAAAAAAAAAGAAAGAAAGAAAAAGAAAAAAATTGCCATTTTTTCAATCGGAAAATAATTTCGCTGCCCTTAAAAAGATAAAAACACACCGTTTAGAAAAGACGGGAACTTTATAAGTATGAAGTCTGAACATTTTTAAAAAAAAAATTTCTCGTTTTCGTGTAGAAGCTTTGTGGTCGTTTTTAAATAACGACATGACTCATGACCTTTGTGGTATAAATTTTGCTGTCGTTCTTAGAGTTCGAACAAAACAAAACAATTGCCCTTTTTTCAATAGAAAAAATAATTTTGTTGGCCTTCAAAAAAGAAAAAAAAAAAAAAACATGTCGTTTGCACTTCTTGATTATGTTGTCAGACGACATTTTATTTTATTTTACTTTATTTTTGGTAATAAACAAAAAGAAAATAGCTTGAAATCCTATTTCATATATTACATATGCAGCCACAAAATTTTCAAAAAAAAAAAAAAATCTTTTTTCTTTAATATGTCTTTTACTTATGTTAAACGACATGTCGAATCTGTTTAAATTTATTGTCATTTATTTATGAATGTAAACGAATAGCTGGGGTTTCGTTGATGTGGATAATCAATCAACTTGATGTGTCCTTTTTTTTTTTTTTTTTTTAAGCAAGTGTTGTAATTTTCAATTTCTTGGATTTTGATTGATTTGGGTCTAAAAACGCGATGAAACGAAACATTTATTTATCGGTTTAACTATCCTTGTTCATGAGAATAAACATAACGTTTCTCAGTGACAAATATTACATTTGTAATCTTTTCTTAATTTCCTTTCGTCATGTAATTTTAGCAGTTTTCTTTTGTGAAAATTTTTTTTTAATTCAACTTTCATAATTTAATTAAGAAAACGACCTGTTGTTTTTGCCTTCCGGTTGTAATTTTTAAAGTTTCTAATGTCTCTGTACTTTTTCATCTTAGTTTTTGTGTTTTTCTGAAAAATTTTTGTCTTTTCTACAAAATTAATAAAAATTTTCAACTCAAACTATACTTTTTTAATTCAAACTCTCCACCAAATGGACCCTAAGCCTTTGCTGGCACACCAGTTATTCACTTGAGAAGTGCCTGTGCGAACTCCTTGTCCACGAAACAACATGAATCTTTTTTTTTTCTTTTTTTTCACTCTTTTTGACCGATGAAAATAAAGGGGGGGTTTATATCTAAATGACTTTTTTTTAATAAAATTTTAATAAATGGACCAAGTTTTTAAAAAAACTAGTTAAAAGGTTTTTTTTTTTTTTTGGAATGGTTAATCAATTTTGTAAATAATTAATCATTAATTAACTATATTTTATAGTTAATCACTGATTGACCGCTGGTTAATCACTGATTGACTATCAGTAAATCACTGATTGGTCATGGTAAGTCACTGATTGACTATCAGTCCATCATTGATTGACTATCGATAAGTTATTGAATATGATAATATACCTCACAAATTTTTGTAGTAAATCACTGATTGATGACAAACAAATCACTAATTGACCATAATATTACTCGCCAATCATTGATTGATCATATTTAAAAAAAAAAAAAATGCTAACTCTCTCTCCCTCCTTCAATCCCCACCCGTGACAATCACCTCCTCAATTCTCTCCCTCTTTCTCTCTCTTCCTCCCTCCCTCCCTTCTGCCTCTCTCTCTCTCTCTTCTTCACCACCGATCTACCCTTGCCAACTTTGTGAAATCGATGTTGCTAAACTTGCCTTGCCGTCATCCTCTTCGTTAGGCATACCATCGATGGTGATGAGATCGCAACCACAATCAGATCTCGAAGGCAAGGAGATTGCAACCACGTCAAAACTCCACAAACAATGAGCAACAAATTCCATCATTGCTTAGCTCGGGATCGCTGTTAGCCTCTCAATCGCTACCTTGCCGAAACTCCACAAACGACAAGCAACATCTTCGGCAACGACCAAGAGAGAAACAGGCAGAGGGAGAAAAAGAAAGTTGGGAGAGAGAGAGGAGAGAGGGGGTGGGAGAGGTATTTAGGAAAAATGAAAATTGATTAAATAAAACATTCACATTAGGCCATTTAATTAATTAAAAGAAATTTGGACTGTTTATTAGATTAAATAATAAATATATAGATCACTCATCCTAATTTTTCAAAAAAAGAAAAAAAAATCCTAACAAGAAGGATAATTTGTTCACAATTTCGCGTACTAAGAATTGAAACGTGCAAAAAATACATCTTTCTTAAAAAGCGTTATTTACCCTCTCGATTGAGATTGCTTATTCAAAATAATGGATTTGGATTTGGCCTTTTGCGATACAACTGCTACTGTGAAAATGCCAAAAACGCATTTATGTTTGAAACCCACTCAAAAGTCACAAAATCAGAGACGAGGTAAATGTAAATTGTTAACTAAAACAAAAGAAGGAAGAAATGAGATTACATTTGTTAATTAATTAATATATAAATTAATCATCATAGTTACTCTTCTAACTAAGTGAACATAACACGACCATGATTTCATTTCAATTTTTTTTTTTTGCTTGTTAACTACACTCTGGCCTCTGACCACCCTTGGGATACAATACAAGCAGCCACAAACAAAAACTTCTTCTCTCTTAAGACATTTTCTTTCTTCTGATATCTAGGTAATTTGAATCTATACATTCTCTTGAATCAAAGAAGTCCCTTTCTTGGATATACAACAAGTAACGCCTCATGAACGAGATGTCGGGATCTTCTCGGGTAGAGTTTTGATGCAACGTGGAAGTGAATAATCTCATGTTAATCTTCTTGTTAACTTTGTAACTTCTTTGGAAGAGGAAGAAATGTGTCATGTCATGAAGTTTGGATGTATAATATACGAGTCTACCATACCATAGAGCTCCTCAGCACAAAAGTCACTAGAGACTGATCAAAGTTCGACTTTCATATGGCTAGCCAGTTGAGACCCTGCAAATCCAGCACATGACATAAAATTTTTTTCACACACATATATCTAATAAAAAAAAATTAAAAAAAAAAAAAAAAAAAATTTCTCTTTGGTGAAATCAGACAAAATGCTTATACCATCCACATCTTGGTTATCTTCCGGAGAAGTTCTGCTGGTCCCAAAGCTCATTTGGACAACATTGTTAAGCTCGTCTTCCCACACATTCGGTAGCTGCAGTCAAAAGTATCCCATGTAAGGTTGTTTGCAGAAACACAAAACTCGTAGAATAATGAGAGCTACTGAATCTTGCAGACAACGATATTCTACTTCAGAATTGTTGATGAAAGACAATGCCACAAACATGATGAGAAATACTAAATATGAACCAATCTTTCGCACAGAAAGGTTCCAACTATAGTCTATAACTGAAAGGTACCTACCTGAGTAGGTTCCTTGAATCCTCCAAGCAAAGGTGTCAAATGGGAACTAATTGTTCGCCGGAGTATGTCGGAAGAGCTCCCCAGTCCAGGAAGGCCTGCTGGAATAAGTTGCCCATGTTGTGTCGGTAGTAATGCAGGATAAGCCACAGGCATATCTGGAGTAAATGCTAATGAAGATGAAGAACCAATCCGTGATTGAGGCATCTGTGGAAAAACACGTAAAGGCGAAATCAAAAGGGGAAATCTTGATCCACTAGCTTTGCTGCCAACGTGCAAAAATTATCACTTACACACTTACATCTTTTGCAAGAAGCCCTTCAATATTAAAATCTAGTCGTGGATTTACCGTTGCGAGCTTCATCGACAAAAACTACAACAACAAGAGTTGAGTTATAAGTACTGGTATGATTTTGAATAGATCACATCGCACAAAAATGCAATTACTCATCCGAGGGTGTTTATTGTAATATTTTAAATCTTGCTTGACGCACGAGTTTTACCATCCCTAAACATTACTTTTGAGGTGACAATTTCAAATTAAAAATCAGTTCTTATGAGAAATGCAAAAAAAATTAACCTCATACCTCAACCTGCCGTTGCAGTGACTGTACGTAGTTAATGATTTCATCTAACATCACTGCCTTACCAGTGACCTGCGAAGATCAATCAATTTTCAAACAATGGCACCAAAAAGTTTGGTAAGAAAGAACGCAAAATTAAATAAAACTCGCCTTACTGCATCCAGGTACAAGGTCCTGAAGGAACTTCATCCTTTCGCTGATCTTTTCCCGTCTTACCTATAGCCAAGAATCAATTAGCTTTCTTACCATGCACATTTTAACAGTGTTCATGAATTCAACTAAACCGACTTAATAATCTTACTCTCTCTGCAAGACTATGGCTATTTGTCGCCTGGCCTCTTCGAGCTCTGACATGAATGTATTCCTCTTTCGTAGGATCCGAAGCTTGAGACCCTTGTTTGCCATTTTTACCAGTAGTCTTGTTGGTAGTTGTACTCGGGTTCTGATCTCCCTTTTGTTGTAGTTCAGCATTCTCCTTTGTTGATTCACCGTGGTGTTGTGAAGCTCCTTTGGCTTGATCAAGATCAGAATCCTGCCACCAACATTGCATAAACATAAGTAAGGCAATGCCTATTTTATCATATTCATTACCAAAAAAAGTTTCGAAGTGATGTTTTACCAGGCCATTTCGTTTTCTTTTCTTCGCACTGAGTCCCTTCGCAGGAGGTTCCCCATCGATACCTTCCAACATAGACGGTTCCCCTTGACCAAATCCGGTGCCACTACTAAATTCAGCTTCATCAGATTCATTTCCAGACCCACCAGCACCTTGTTTTGCTTCATCCTCGCTTTTCCTCTCATTCTTTAACGGACTCCCTTCAATACCCCCTGGCTCGAGACTCGCCATGCCGTCTCTTGACGCTTCATTCGCATTATTTAGCTCATTCCTTTGAGCGTTCACACCAGGTACGGGTCTCAACCCATTGCCTGCCAAAACCTCTTGAGCTCCATGCATCATCATCCCACCACCCCTTGAATAGACACCCACCGGTTCAGGAATCGCAAAAGGGTTCACCATATCCCCGAAATTCCCGCCATTGAAGCATGAGAACCTCGCAGCGCGCTCAATGAATGCGGAATCAGCCGGCAGCTGAGACAAGCTCTGGGGTAGCATTCCAGGCATATTTGGCAAGAAGATACCCCCTTTCAACAACGAACTCGATGGATTCCAACACATATCAAGCGTTCTATCAATGCCATTCCTCAGCGGGGCGGGGCTTCCCTTTTGAATTCCTAACGGGTTTAAAGCGCTCAAATTGTTCTGAACACCCAGGTCACAAAACCCCAAGTTTTGTGAACTGGTGGGGTGGTCCCAAAGTGTTGTTGGGACAAATGAGTCCACCAATTGAGCAGATGAACAAGAAGAAGAACCAACTAGATCACATTTGCTAACCAAACCCATAGATGTGTTTGTAAGGCTAGAAGAGCCATCAAATCTCCAGTCTGAGGACATAGACATACCAGGTGAGAAACTCATAGGATCTTCATTCTTATTATCTAACTCAAATTTATCTTTTTCTCCCAAATTATCCATTTCCCCACCAACAACAAGAACACCAAACTAGTTCCTTCTTTCACAAGTGATCTTGATCAAAGCCAGCCAAATATCTATCTATCTATCTGTTTACGCAAAATCCAATAAAAGACTCCAAAATTGACCACCCTCGGTTGCTCCCTAGTAGCTCAAACAACATTAAAAACAGGATTAGAACAAGAAAACATAAGATGTTGTTTATAAATTTGAGAGTTACAAAAGCAGAAAGAATCAACAAACTGGTCCAAAAAAACAAAGAAAACAAAATGTATGATCTGAAGCTAAACTAGTAAGTAGTGACTAACCCAAGAAAAGCGCAGCTTACAAGAAGAGAAGAAAAACAAGAAGACCCAGTTCAATTAATGAGGTGAAAACACAAGAGAGCAACTGAAACAGATTAGCAGAACCAAACCCATGTATCAACCGAGAAGAAACAACTGAATTTAACAGCTACCAATTTCCAAAGCCACAAAAACACTTTCTGAACTTTTGAAGTACCAAGTTTAACTTACTTTACTCTACCTACACGAAGGAAGCTCTCCCAAGACAAGGAAACTAAAAAGGAAAGTTCAAAGACGGGCCTCAAAAAGTCTAATGGAAGGAAACAGTCAACTAAAACAAGAGAAAAACATTGATTTCAGCATAATAAATACCTATTCAAAACCCTAGTCAGAGCAGAACTCTGAAACACAGAAGAGAGAGAGAGAGAGAGAGAGGAGAGAGAGAAAGACCCAACTAAAAGTAGGCAAGAGAAAAATACCCATTTCAGATTCTGTGCTACTTTTGGTAGTCTGCCCTCCATTCAAGCTTTTCTCACTCAGAGCGCCCCCCCCCCCCCCCCCCCCCCAAAAAAAAAAAAAGCTTTAATTGAATTTTTGGAGGTGTCTGTCTAGTTCAACTTCAAACCCTGTTCCTGTTTTTTGGCTCATGAAAAAAAAAAAAAAAAAAAAAAACTGCTACTGCATTAAAGAAAGAGAGAAAAGCAAATATTTTTCACTCATGAAATGTAGAGAGAGAAACATATATAAATATATATACAGAGAGAGAGAGAGAGAAACACCATTTTTTGGGTTTGAGACTTGAAAGAGAGTGAAAGGGAAAAGAGAACTAGGCAAAGGTCCTGAATTTATACCACGCTTACATCAAAAAGAGAGCTCTTGATGATTAACCACCGCCACTGCCACTGTTAAAAAAACTATTAACAAGAATTAATTAACTTTAATTACTTAAAATCCATTATTTTAATTTATATCTAATATTACTTTGAGCTGTGTTTTTTTAATTTTTGTTTAATATAAAAGTTATAATAATAATTATTCCAGTTCGAGCCACCTACTGACAATGCCAACTCTCAGCTTGAGGCTTCTTTTTTTTTTTTTTTTTTTGGTTTTCTTATTGCATTGGCCTTCATTACACCTTGGGAGAAGAGCTTTTTTTAAGAACTTTAATGGAAGGGTTTGTTTGGTCAAGAACACCAAAATCTAGCTCAATTCTCAAACTCAACTTTTGTTCACTTTTTGTTACGTGTTATTAAAAAATCTACTAATCTAGTCCATCTAAAAACTAGGCCATTTGGTTCATGCAGTTGTTGCTGCATTATTATTATTATTATTATTATTATTATTATTATTATTATCCTGTGGGAAGATTTCTTTTTATCACAGCTTGACCATCTTATCTGTCACACTAAGCTCTGTGCTGTGCATTTGACCATGCCATTTGCCAGAGCCAAAAAAAAATAAAATAAACAAAATAAAAAAAAAGATGAAAAAAAAAAAAAAAGAAAAAAACACAACATGTGTTATTTGAAGGAAAATTCCAAGCTATCATTTTCTTTTCTAATTCAAAATAACAATTATACACTTCTCTATCATTGCTTATTTTAGTGGACAATTTTGTTTTGTTGAAACTAGTTCTCGAGTATGAGAATAGATTTTCTTTTTCTTTTTGGTTTTTTTTTTTTAACGTGTTGCCTTTTGAAGTTTTCGTAAGTTGGTAAGTTTATTGCTTCATTTTTTTTTTTCTTTGATGTTTAACCAAGTATGGTACAGTGATGCTAAAATTTGAGCAAAAAAAAAAAAAAAAATCACAAGTCGTGATGTGTTTTATGGCGATTCAAACTTTCAATCTTTATCTTTCGAACAAGTTCAAATAATATATACAAAATCACTTTCGTCTAGATTGTATCAACCACCGTTCATGAACACTTCATTAAATTTAAAGAGGTTTTTTAAGGGGGGAAAAAAAATAAGAGTACAAGCCCCAAAATTCGACCATACCTTAAGCATATATTTATTATTTGGAAATATCTTGAGCATAATTATTGTCATATCCTTTGGTTTTCAGTGTTGTCCATTGTTGTGGACTTGCATAGTGAAGGAGGTGCGTGGTTTTTAGAAATCAACGTGTCCTTGTTTGGGCATAGAGATTTGTATGAGACAAGTTAATATTACATTTTTTTTTTTTTTTGTCAAATAAGAAAGGCTCAAGCTTCCAATTAAAAGTACTCTCATGAAATTTTCAATTGAAGCACCTAATCCATTGTGCAAATTCGATTCTTTCTTTTAAAAGTGGGATTATTGATGTCCTCACGTCTTTTCTCAATGTTATTTTAGAAGTTTATTAAAATCACAGATGGAGTTAACGAGTATAATTATATCAAACAAATTGACATTAATATATATACATTGCTCAATAAGATGCCCTAATCAATGACTTAGGTTAGTCATTATGGAGTGTATATTTATATATATATAAACTCTTATATGTGAATTTTCACCGTACGTAGCAACTTGGTGTATATAAACATGAATTACTTTGTCCACGACCATACTTACCTTTAATGTAGGCCTAACATTTTAAAAAGTTAGACCAATGACCTTTTTCTTTGCTCTTTTCTTGTTCTCCCATTTGCAGAATATTGAAGTAATCAAATCAAAGTGGCTTGGATTTTTAGCAAAAAAAATTTAAAAATTAAAAATTAAAAAAAAAATAAAGCGGCTTCTATAATTAATTGCTTTCTTGGTGTTGACCCATCGGTACTTCGGAACTCTTCATGAACAAGACTTAAATGTTCATCCATGAATAATCTCTATCAAGGTCTTTTTACTGTATAATCTTTTATCTTACATTATTGATAGAAAATAACTTTTTAATTGTCAAATTAATCCATTGTAAGATTTATTAATTTTTATGATAAAACTTTATAATAAACAACTCATAATCGTTCCTGATCAATTAATCAAACGTTTTGAATAATAATTCTTATAATTAATTAATGTAAAATGAAAAGTCCAACTATTGAAATTCTCTTGATACATACATATATATATATATATATATATATATAGAACAAATCAGAAAATAGTCTATTTGTTGTAGCAAATTTTTTACTACTTTTATTCTAATGGACTGTCCCTTTCTCTCCTTTCTCTCATGTCATTATTAGTTGGCATTGGGACTTGCAATCACAATGACCTAGGCTTTAGAGTAATGGAATCTCCCCCACACTGCTTTATACGACTCTATAATACTATTATTTAACCCCACCACCCCCCACCCTCGCTTTAGAAAAATTTCACAATTAAAGAGGTAAAAAATGATTTGTGTTGATTGGGTTAGTTTTACAAGGCAACTTATAGAGAAGAGAGAAAAAACTGAATGAAAAAAAAAAAAAAAGAAAGAAAGAAAAAAGCATATGCATGACATTAATTTAAAAATAATTGTATCAATATGACACAAAATTTTGATACTAAATTAATATGATACAAATCAAACATTAATAAAAACTAAAATTTTTATCATACTAGTCGAGTAAGGAGAATTTGTGTAATGTTAGTCAACGAATAAAAAAATAATTATTTAGATAATTAAAAAAAAAAAAAAAACCAAAAAACTTTATGTACATGGATGGATCACTCTAAGAAATTTAATATTATTGTTCCTCTGTACAATGTACAATAAACCATGAACAAAATCTCAAAGAGGGTTTGTCCAAAGGAGAAGACAACCAAAATAAAACCACCCACCCTGTTAAAGAAATGGGGATCAGATTCCTTGGTCAGCATTTTCTATACATATATATATATATAATTAGATTATGAAAAGCCAAGAGCTTGACAAATGGGTATTTGCCACTTGTCATGGTGTGCCCTTTTTATAAGGGCCCCTATTGATTGGTGTCACATATATATGCAAACAATAAAATTAGAATTAATTATGAATGAATAACCATAACTAAATTATAGTACATAATGGAAAATATTATAATATATATATATATATATATAATATAATGATACAGTGAGAGTTGGTTCTTGGTTGGCATGGCTCTCCTTTTGGGAAAAGGTAAAACCAAGCAAACCCACCAAATCCCATCCATTACATTTTACAAACATGGGGTGAGAGTTGGGGATTCGAGATCTCTTGAGCAGAGATTTACAATTCTTTAACCTCAGTTTATAAGGACTGCTATAATCTCTTTGTTGATCTCTTTCTCTCACTAACAAGATGTTAATATATAAAGTAGTCCTCGGGTTTAAGCTCTAATCAATTGGAGTAGCACGTTTGAGACTTAATTTATATTAATTTAGTTTTTAGATTTTTTTTTCCCCTTCCTTTTTGCTCGTAATCTATCTCTGTACTCACTCTCACAAACACACGCATATGTATGTGTGTATGTATAAATATCAGCAAAATACCTACTTATGTACTCATGATGTGCGAATCTTCCATTCTTCTAATTTACTTAAATATACGAAAAAGCTTATGGAACTTTGTTGCTATTAATTTGCTCGAACCAAGTTTTTTTTATGAGTGAATATTGACAGATAAAATGATCTGATTCTTGTTCTTTTTAATACTAATTGCAAGCTTTTAGAATTAATCAAACTCATAACAAAATGAAAAAAATTATATAAAATTGATAATTTTTAACGTAGATTTAGCGTTTTAAATAGAATTCAATCCACGTTCTAACATTGATTAAGTTTTAAGAAATGAAAGATTATACATATAAATGGATGGTATTGATGCGGTGTAGTATCTGATTAGGTTAGCTTAAATTGCACAGCTCATTTGGTTTGACTTGGTCAGATTCCCAGATCAATAACAGTCATATATCTAACACATTAATTAAAGTTACAACTTGCATGATCATATTGCCTAACTTGAAATTATTATTAGAGGAAGAATGTCAGTTTGGATTTTTTTTTGAAAAAAAATTATTTATTTATCTATTTATTTTTGGTGAAATTCATGCAAACATCATTGCTTAGAGCATGATGTGATGCTGTTGAATGATTGTTTTTCAAACTTTTGGAGACTCTTTTTGCACTACTTTTCTTCAAACCCCCCCTAATTCCACAAAAATCTTCCCACCTTTTTAAAAATTTTTCTTCTCTTCAGAAGATGCTCTCGTAAAAGAAAAAACAGAAAAAATGTGGGGATATGATCATCTTTTTTTTTTTTTTTTTTTTACCCTTGTACTTTTCCCCCCACATTTTTACTCTTTTTCTATTTCCCTGCCAAACTTTGTGCAAAGATATACAAATGGGACCCCTTTGGATGGTTATAATAGCCAAGAGGAATTGACATTAAAGAGAGCCTGTTAGCTATTCCTACTCTTTGTCTCCTCCATATATGCAGTTCTGTGTTATATAAAAGGTACTATATATACACCTCTTTTATAAAATTGATTGGTACTTGTAAAATAGTGCAATATTTCAGACTGTGGTTGGCACACGTCAATTGTCACAAACCTTCTAAGCTTTTAATTTCCTATCCCAAAAATTACAATGAAATTATTGTACAAATGTATCTTCTTTTATCCATTTTATATGCACTCCTTTTTTCTCATTAGGTTTAACGGAAGAACAGTCGTTAATTCGAAAAGGATATAACGATCTACTCACTTTTAAGTTAACACATGCATACATACATAAAATGTTATATAGGATACTTGTACTCAAAATCTATTAGTTTGACATTTGAGCCTCAATTTTTCATTAAAAAAAAAAAACTTTAAAGTGATTTAACCTCGAAATAATAATATATCTTGGTAGGTTAAAACCTCTTCAAAAAGATGTTATTATTATTTTAAAGATAGATGTCAACATCTGATCCCTTCTAACTATTAAGTACTATTTATTGTCTAAAGCTCTAGCAAGTTCATTAAAAGAAAGGGGGCAAAAAAAGCTAAAAATTTGCCAAAAACTCAGTGATTATGTGTAATTTTTCTTGTTTGCTCATGTCTTCAATTATTACATGTCCAAAGATATCAAAAAAAAAAAGGTCCTAAACATGCAAAAAAGTTTTCCATATAGCAATAAACAAATGCCAAAGATGCAAAGGAGTTGGCTAAACTTCCACTCTATGTTTTAGATCAAATAATAGAAGTGAAAAGGGAAAAAAGAAAAATCCAACATCTTTATTTGGTAAAAATATGCATATAGGCTCTCATTCTAAGAAATGTTCATGGTAGTCTTTTGCCCTATAAATTATTGTCTTTCTTATGAAGGTAATATATATATATATATATATATATATCACTCTCTCTCTAACATGGAGAACACGTTTTTCTCTTTTTTTTTTCCCCTCTAACTTGTGCCCTTCAATGGATATGAGAAATATCAAGGGGCTCTCCTAAATTTGACGCGTTCATTGCTGTTAGGACAAAGACATATCCTTTGGTGCCAATATTAGTAGAATAATTCACTTAGAAAATCTTTGCCACATGTTTTTTCTTCTTTTAATTCTTTTTTTCAAAAAATGAAATCGAAAGCCCATACATATCTGTTTTCTTTTTTTTTCCTTTGATAAGGTTGTTCTTTTCCACATTTCCATGTGCTATAAAGCCCCAATTGTCTAGGTGCTTTAAAAAAAAAAAAAAAAAAAAAGCTTTCTTGATGAAATGGTGACCCAATTACGTGGTCATATTACATTTCTTATTATAAGGAAACACAACCTTCTCTCAAGGCTTGAATGTGGCAATATTGAAAGGTATATGTATTAATATGTGTGTGTGTAAGATGTATACATACACAAAATACATAAGTATGACCAAACTAATACTCCAAGAACCATCCGAGTTATAACATTTAGATGGAAACATTTAAACATGAAAATATTTAAACATAAATATTTAAATTGTCATAAGATATTGATATTTGGATATTAACATTTAGGGGGTGTTTGGTAGAGTAGTTTGAGTTGAAATTTTTAAGTTTCAATAGTAAATTTTTTTGAATTTTCAGAAAATACAAAAAATTTTTGGAAAAAGACAAAACTTTTGAGAAAAGACAAAAAAAATTTGAGATGGTATTTAAAATGTATGCAAACACCTGTACAAGGTTTGGCACACCATTTGAATTTATATGCAAAATGTCAAAATGATATCCAAATACTTCATTTTAGATAAGTAAAATTCCAAATACATATTTAAATGAAATGGCTCAAATTTAGGTAAATGATTGTCCCAACAGAGAGTAAGATAGAATTTTTTTTTTTTTTTTTTTTGAAAATACATGGAATATACCCGGTTGCTGAACTCCTTTGAAAGCCCCGGCACAGTCATTGTCGTTCCTTTTTCTTTAGTGGTCAAGTACTACAGTACTTCACTGAAAACCAACCATTCAATGTTAGAGAAGGACCACAAAAGTGGGGCTATAAGCTTCTTAGCTATATATACACCAGCCCAAGAAAAGCTCGTTCATAAAAAAACAAGCTTACTTTTTTTTTTTTTTTTTCATTTTTTTTGGTGACTAAAGAAACAAGTACTTTTGTTGAAGATAAACCTTGTATATTATATGATATTATTGAATAATAATAACAGGAAAACTACCACTTCGTATGGGCAAAAATACAGCTATTTTAGGTGGAGTTGCTTTTAAACTTTAATAATGTGTGGCCCAAAGCTAAATGGTGTGTGACATCTATTAAAGCACGTGACTATGACCAAATTGTGATGGATTAGGTTGGACAATAGACATGATACGCTTTTTCCTTCTTCGTACAAACTCTGGATTTGATTGGCTCGGGCCTCCGAGTTGGTTTTTTTCGTTATCAATTTTCAATGCGAAAGATACCAATAATTTCCACTCCATGAATATTGAGGGATTCGATTTTTGTATATCTTTATTTATATTATGTTCACGTGTTTTTTATAATATCGCGTTATATCACTTAAAAATATCATTTAACTCAAATATTATATCGAGTTAATTGGAAGATTATATTAATAAAAATATATGAAATAATGATATTAGAGGGACATAAATAAAGGGAGATATAAATCGAATCAAATACGATCAAGTTGATGATATGGTTAGCAAAGCTCTCTTCTAAGTGGGTTGGGATGAATGGGTGGTGCCTCTATAGCAGTCCATCAAAAAATTAAAGCTTCATAGGTCTTGAAGTGAAGCCCAATAGCCCCAAGCCTACAAACTTGCAACACAGGTTTATAATTTTTACGTTTAATTTAAATTTTTGACCCTATATGCTGACCTAATGGAGCAAAAAAATTGAAGCTATTATAACTTAGATAATAATCCAGTTATATCCTTTTTGAAGGGCATTCTCACAAATCACTGAAATGCTAAACTAGTATCCAAACGAGACCAATCTTTCTTGGTCACACCATGTAAAATAATTTATCAGGTATCGTATAATGTGCATATCATTGTAAAATGTGCATATCATTTTTCGGTTAAAATTTACGCTACTTTTCCATTAGGGCCTAACCAAAAAAAAAATTTGAATAGCTCAGATTTCTTTTCATTACAATCGAATGCTGGAAAAGTAACACCACTTCAAAATTTTAAAGTTGGGTTAAAGGGTTCTAATCTTGTCCTATGACATCCAACGTACTTTGACAACTATACTTTTTGACTGGAGAAACAGCGACAATCAAATTCCATAGCATATATACCACATGGTATGGTGGCTTAGTAGTAAAGGATTATCATGATTAGTCTATAATCAAAAGTTTAAGTATGGGGCAAGTCCTTTAAGATACGAGACCATATCCTCATATATCCTTAACTTCAGCATATTTGGTGGGGCAGGGCGATGCATTCTTCATTGAGGGGTAAAGCCCATCTGGAGGACTCTCAATGAACATTTTTGTCCGCATCTAGGGAGTTCTTTTGATAATGTCCACGGAGGAGATGCAAATGTCGTCCATCTTCTGAACCTTTCACTTAAATAGAAATGGGATTTCACTACTTTAACAACATTTTTTTTTTAAAGTATTGCTTTAACTCCACCTCGTTGACAGCTTTTAACAAAAGACCAGCTAGTACAACACAAGAAAATAAAATCAACTTTGGTGAAAAGGACCGAAGGAAAAAAGAGAAGGCAAAACCGGGTGGAGAAAATTGACATAAGCTTTCTACGTTTCTTTCAAATTTCTAATGTGGCCCCATAGCATGAATTGACTTGTTACTTTGTGTAGTTTTTCTTAATTTATAAGTTTTTGCGCAGGCTAAAACTGTAGTAAAGTCTCTTTAATATACACTATCAGCAGAGCCTCCTTTTAAACCATTTAGATTTAATCAAACGGTTTAAATGTTATTTATATATGATAGTTGTAATGTACCTTATCTCATACTAGTATAGACTAAAAAAATTAAAAAAGAGTATATAAAAAATAAATTAAAAAGAAAACACTACCCATTCCTTTCTCGGCTGTCGATGACGCTCCCTAGCCAAAGACCTTTACCCCTCAAACACCGATGACCCCGCCCACCCACCCTCGACGTTCGAGCTTAGCCCCCCCCCCCCCCCCCCCCCGAACATTGATGAGCCCCCCTCCCCCTCCTCCCGTGCCGTAAGCCCAGAGCCCCCCCTCCTTCCCCTCGCCGCTAGCCCAATCCTCCATCAGCCCCGCGCCCACAACACTCGCGCACATGCAGCCTTAGAGTGAAGCCCAATAGCCGTAAGCCTACCAACTTGCAACTTTGTTCCCAGTAAGAAGACGAATCACTTAAACACTAGTTAAAACAACCGTTCAAATAAACATGTTTATATTTTTTATGCTAAATTTAAAATTTTGACCCTATATGCTAATCTATTGTAACTGGGATAATAATTTAGTTATATCCTTTTTGAAGGGCATTCCCACAAATTACCGAAATATTAAACTAGTACCCAAACGAGAGCAATCTTTTATGGTCACACGATGTAAAATAATTTATTAGGTATCGTATAATGTGCATATCATATTATCGGTTGCAATTTCCACTACTTTTATATTAGGGCCTAATCGAAAAATAAAATAAAATTTGAATAGCTCAAATTTATTTCTTATTATAATCGAATGCTTGAAAATTTACACCAATTCAAAATTTTGAAGTTGGATTAGAGGGGTCTAATCTTGTCATATGATGTCCAACGTACTTTGACGACTAGACTTTTCGACTAGAGAAACAGGGACAAACAAATTCCATTGCATATATGCCACATGGTATGGTGGCTTAACAGTAAAGGATTATCATGATTAGTCTATAATCAAAAGTTCAAGTATGGGTTGAGTTCTTTAAGGTATGGGACTAGATCCTCATGTATCCTTAACCTCAGTATATTTGGTGGGGCAGGGTGATGCGTTCTTCATTGAGGGGTAGAGTCCATTTGTAGGACTATGCGTCTGAGGAGTTCTTTTGGTAATGTCCATAAAGGAGATGCTAATGCCCGATCCTTCTCCTTTCGAACCTTCCACTCAAATAGAAATGGGATTTCATTACTTTAACAACATTTTTTTTTAAGTACTGCTTTAAATCCACTCGTTGACAGCTTTTAACAAAAGACCAACTAGTATAACACAAGAAAATATAATCAACTTTGGTGAAAAGGACCAAAGGAAAAAAGAGAGGGCAAAACCGGGTGGAGAAAATTGACATAAGCTTGCTTCGTTTCTTTCAAATTTCTAACTTGGCCCGTAGCATAAATTGACTTGTTACTTTGTGTAGTTTTTCTTAATTTATAAGTTTTTGTGCAAGGTAAAGGTACAATAAAGCCCCTTTAATATACCCTATCGGTATATTCCTTTTTTAAACCGTTTAGATATAATTAAACGGTTGAGATATTATTTATGCATGAAAGTTGTAATGTACCTTACCTCATACTAGTATAGAATAAAAAATTTAAAAAATAATATATCAAAAATAAATTAAAAAGAAAATACTACTCATTCCCTCCTCGGCCGCTGGTCAAGTTCCCTGACCAATGACCCCCCCCCCCCCAACGTAGACGAGCCCCCCCTTGAAGGCCATTGAGCCTCCCTCCCCCTCCCCACATGCTGTGAGCCCAAAGCCCCCCCTCCCCTTACCGCAAGCCCAGTCCCCTGTCGCCCCCCCACCACTGACACTCGAGCCCATGCGGGCCCCCCGGCCACGAGCTCAATCCCCTACCCCACCTCCCTCTCGATGCCAACCAGCCCCTGCACCCCTCTCCCAACGTCGACAAGCCCAATCCCCCTCCCTCAAGCCAGATCTGGTCGGTGTTTTGGGGGTGCGTCCGTGTCGAGGGGAAGAGGAGCCTCCGCAGCCTCGTCATTGGCATCGGGGGGCAGCTGTGGATGGTCGCAAGACCTTTTTTTTTTTTTTTTTTTAGTTTTTTTAACTTTTTTGAATTTTGAATTTTTTTATTTTTAGTATATAATATTATGGGTTAAGGTACATTATAGTTATCATTTACAAACAATATCTCAACCATTTAATTATATCAGGATGGTTTAAAAATGAACTCTACTAATAGGATATACAAATAAGATTTTACTGCGGACTTACCCTTTTGTGCAATTGCACTAGAAATAAAAGGAAAAAAAGAAAAGTATAAAGATGTAAACTATGTGATTAAAATGCAGTCAACAGAAATTACAATTTTTTTTTTATTTTTTGTTGACGGTAAAAATTCACCAAATAGTATGAATTCTGGTATCACTTCTTCTTGAAATCGATCTTGCATGAAATAACAAGTAAAAAGTAAAAATGAAAATGTAATTAAAAAAAATTAAATACAAGGAAATAAAATAATTCATCATATATTTCACTATGAGAGAAAAAGTGCACGCAAAAATGCTTAGAGTGCAAATGTGCAATTAGAGTGTCCGAGAGGCGTACTTAATCTGTGTACATCCTTGTGAGTAAAACAATCCTTAGGTATTAAATTAATAATAAGCTTGGATTTATCCCTTAATTAGCTTAATTAACTCTGAGATTAGCTATTATTTTAAGGTCGGAAAAAAATTTACAGATTATTTACACACAAACTAACACTACTTTTATATAAATTATTTTTAAATAGGATAACTTATAGTCTTTCACACTTAACTTTCACTCACTAATATTCATTATTTTACAAACTAAAACTCGTGTATTCTTGCAAGTCTTGTCAACATCTACCTCCAATATCTATATATAAACACACACGCACATATATATATATATATATAATGGGACAATAATCTTCCATTACATTTTCCTGAACGAATGCTTCAAATCACACAAGACATAAAGCAGCAGGAACAAGCTCATGGCCGCCTCCATTTTCAGAAGCATTACTCTCCTTGCAACCAAATAAGGCCACCCCGAGCGGTGCTAGGCACACGACCAAACACAGCACCGGGAGCCAGAGATAGCCCTCCGGCATTTGAGAACCAAGGTAGCCAAAAAATGCTATCAACATGAGAGACAACCCCAGCAACTCCGACGCAATGGAAGCATTATGCTGTGCTTTTCGCAACAAAATGTTGTTCCAAATAACAGCTGCCCCGAAGGAGAGAGCTACTGCTGCAAAGCGCCCTGCCAAAGGCAGGGACCCTGGATTGTAGTAAGCCATCAAGACCGTTGCTATGGGGATGGCCAAGACAAATATGTTCCTTACCAGTTGCCCGTCGCAATGGCCTGCCTGAATTATCCGCGAGTTGTGCATCTGACGAGAAATGTACATTGTAGAGGTGAACCAGAAAGGGAAATAATTTGATCAGTAGCTGATCTGTTTGCTGAATTGCACAAAGTATCACATAAACACTTACATCTTTTGCAAGTAGCTGTTTGGTGTTAGTATCTACTTTTTGATTAATTGTTGCTAGGCGCATCGACAAAAACTGCGACATGAAATATTTAATCAATCACAATCATCGCTATGATTTTTACTCGACCATAAGCACACAGGATCTTGACAATAATGAAAAACGCAAAGAAATATAACTACACCACTATGGCGTTTCTTATATTATAATGTATCAGCTACTTTTTATTCTTTTTTTTTTTTCCTTCTTTTTTCTGTCACTGCCAAGATCTAAAGGAAAATCATTCAAGTTGTCATGGTTGACCATCGGAAGAACCATTCAAAAAAACAGTGAAGGCACGATCATCATATTTTTAAAAGTAATTTATCCTTTTTTTTTTTTTTCTCTCTTTATATATATCAAGCAACAAGGAAAATGAGTTGTTAATTTTAAATAGGTGAAATACAATTTCTTATAAACAGATTCACTATATGAAAACTAATAATTTACAAGCTACGTCGCCTGGAACAAAAGAATTTAACATATAATCTGTATAATTATTCTTGGAGGAAAAGTGAAGAAAAGTTAATTTGTACCTCAACCTGCCGTTGCAGCGATTGAACATAGTTAATGATTTTGTCCAACATCGGTACCTTACCAACAATCTGGAAAGGAATCAATCAACCGTCAAACACGGGGAACACAAAAATTCCGATAAAAAGGCTAAAATATTGATCAAATAAAGCCCACCTTGCTGCATCCAGGCACAAGGTCCTGAAGGATCTTCATCCTTGTGCTGATCTTATCCTGTCTTTCCTATAGTAAAGAATCGATAAATTAGCTTCTTTATCCGTATGTGCACTAAAGAGTTTTCATAAATTCAATGAGCAACTTCAAAGTTAAAAAAATTCTTACTCTCTCTGCCACATGGCCCGTTCGAACTCCAACATGAATATGTACTTCTTTTGTGTGATCTGAAGCTTCAGACCCCTGTTTTCCCTGTTCTCGAATATCTTTGTTAGCGGTTGTACTAAGATTCTGATTTTCCTTCTGCTGTACTTCCTCAGTGTCCTTTGTTGATTCACCATGTTGTGGTAAAGCTTCTTTGGCTTGATCAATATCGGAATCCTGACATTATGAACGAGAAAAACATGAATAAAGAAGCAACTCTTACTTACAGCGGGCCTCAAAAAGTCTAATGGAAGGAAGCAGTCAATTAAAACGAAAGAAAACATTCGTTTCAGCAATAACAAGGACTACAATTCAAAACTGTAAGTTGGAGCAGCTCTGAAACACAGAGGAGATGTAGGTATTTATGTTGTTCCGAGTCACTGCTGCCCCAACAGAGAGAACTACTGCTTCGACGAACCATGAAGTCCATTGCTATGGGGATAGCCAAGACAAATATGTTCCTTACTAGTTGCCCGTCACAATGGCCTGCCTGAATAATCCGCGCCTCATGCATCTGAAGAGAAGTGTACATTGTAGAGGCGATTCAGAAAGGGAAATAATCTTGATCACCAGCTGATCTGTTTGCTGAGTTGCACAAACTATTACATAAATACTTACATCTTTTGCAAGGACCTGTTTGGTGGTAGAATCTAGTAGTTGAATTAATTTTTCTTGGTGCATCGACAAAAACTGCAACACGGAAGAGCTACTTAATTATAAGTATCATTATCAACATAATTTTTCAATTTTAAGTTATTTATCACATCTCTGAATCAAGCGATATGGTTAATAAGCTGTTAATTTTCAATTCTTTTTCAATAATCACGTCTCTTGGTACGAAAATTTTTGTAGATAATTAGATAACTCTTATCATCATTCTTACAAGAAAAATGTTGAAAAGTTCATCTGTTACCTCAACTTGTCGTTGCAGCGATTGAATGTAATTGGCGATTTCATCCAAAAGCAATGCCTTACCAGTGATCTGCAAATATCCTTCAACTATCAAACACAGCAACGCAAAGATTCCGATAAAAATGCTAAAATAATGGTGGAATAAAACTCACCTTGCTGCATCCAGGCACAAGATCCATAAGGAACTTCATCCTTTCACTAATCTTTTCTCGCCTTACCTATAGCAAAGTGTTAGGAATTAAAAGCCCTAATTCCTACTCTTCGAGAGCAATAAGAAAACAAGACGAACAAAAATAAACATACACCACAACAGGATTTATAACCGTTCACTCTACTTTACTGAAAAGTTTCATTATAAATAGAGTAAGAATACAAAGTACAATTCCATCTCAAAAATCTCGGTCTTTCGATTTTTCTTTACCGAAATCGGCTTCCCTAAAAGTCCCTAAAACTTAAAAGAGGTTTCATGAATTCAATTAAACAACTTCACACTTAAAATTCTTACTCTCTCTGCAAGACTATGGCTATTTGTCGCATGTTCTCTTTGAGCTCTAACATGAACATATTCTTTTTTTGTAGGATCTGAAGATGGAGACCCTTGCTTTCCATGTTCTCCTCCAATCATCTTGTTAGCAGTTGTACTAGGATTCTGATTTCCGTTGTGCTGTTCTTCAGCAGTGTCCTTTGTTGCTTCACCATGTTGTGATGAAGTTCCTTTGGATTGATCAAGATCAGAATCCTGCCCATCAATCTTAGAAACATTGATAACGAAAAAGTTATGTCTTTTTTCCTTATTAGGATCAAACAAATTTGACACCTATCCAAAACACAAAGAAACTGAAAAACAAAGAAGACTACTATTCAAAAACCTAGTCAGATCAGCTCTGAAGCAAAGAGGAGAGAGAGATAGAGATAGAAGAGAGAGAAACTAATACCCATTTCAGATCTTGTACTACTTTTGATTGTCTACCCTCCATTGAAGCTTTTTTTTTTTTCACTTGGAGAAAAGAACTCTAAGTTGTGGAATTTTACTAGTGTCTGAGCTCAAACTCTTCCTGTAAGCTCAGGAAACTCTGCTGCTCCAAATGTTACACTTTCTCACTCCAATAGAGAGAGAGAGAGAGAGAGTGAGTGGTTGCATGTAAAACAAAGATTTTTCACTCATGTAACGTAAAGAGATATGTCGTGATTTTAACCTGAAATAATGATTTAACAAGGTTTATATATGTAATTATTATAAATTATTTATGTAACCACAAACTTATTGTCTACTACTATATAATAAAATGAAGCTTTTGTTTCACATGCTATTTCAAATTAAACTTTTTCAATTTATTTTGATTTTTAAAAAATAATAAAAATTTTAATTAATTTTTAAAAAAATTAGAGTGTGTTTGGTTGGTTAGTTTGAATTGAAATATTTTAATTATAATAATAAATTTTTTGAATTTTCAAAAAAGATAAAAAATTTTTAAAAAAAAAGACATAAACTTTAAAAAAAAAAAAAAAAATACGATTAAAATTAAAATGAATCAATAAGTCAAACAAATCCTAAACAATTTTAACTAAAAAATTTTCGTTTCAACGGTGAACCAAACCAAATTCAAGATATTTTCCCAGGGTAGTACTGCTAGCTTACGTACAGTGGTCATAAATGTGTGGTCCAAACCTATATATATGGTGTCATATAGAAGGTTGAACAGTCACCTGGTAAGCCTTTTCTTCCTTCCTTTGTACAGACTCTGGATTTGATGGTTTGAGTTTATTGTTGTCAAAACTGTTGGTTTGCTTAGAAAAGAGTGTAACATGCATTTATCCTGTGTAATACTAACTTCGAGACCACAAAATTTACGCCCGATTGTTTGGATGATTAGAGTAATTGATTTTTTAAAAATTAATTAAAATTTTTCTTAATATAAAAAAAAAAGGATAAAAATTGACTTTAAATTTTTAAGTTAAAAATGGATAATTAAACATACACAAGGCTGATTTTTTTTAGTTCATAATAGACTCTTTTTTTTAATGGTTATTCTTTTATAAAGTTATTGTTATATTACTGTCTATTATTTCTATACTTGTAAGACTGACTTTTTGTGAACAACTTAAGTCTTTGACTATGATGTAGATTCTAAACAAAACAGGATTTGGTTCAATTTGATTTAGAACTTAAACTCTAAAGTCTAAACAACAAAAACAGGTATTGTTTTTAATAAGGGTGGTTTTGTCTTTTGATATTTAATTGAGCTCATGCGATGTGTCATGTGATTAATTTCGTTAGAAAATTAATGGATTTGAACAGGAATGACTAAAATTGTCGATATTTAAAAAGTTTAGAATATTCTCAGTCAAAATTAAAAAAATGGAGACCAAATTATCACATTTTAAAGAGTTCAGGGATTATTTTAACCAATTACTTCACATTTCAATTCCAATTCACAAAAGGAGAAAGCAACATAAATTTAAAGATCATTACACCAACATGACATAAAAAATAATAATAAATCGATATGACATAAAATTAAAATGAAGTTAATTAAAATTTATGTTATGGTGATTCAAAATGAGGAATTAATATCATATTGATTAATAGATAAAATATATATAATTGTTTAAGTAATTTTCTCTTTACAAAACTCTAACTCTAATCGTCGTTTCAAACAGGCTCTAAGTTGGACCTTTGCTTCCGAGTTGGCTAGGGGTGAATGGGCAGGTCTAGCCTTCGAAGTAGCCCATGAAAATTGGACTTGAAAGAAGTTCCAAGATGCCAAAGAAATCACTTCATCGGACGCTCCATGGGCCCAAAGTATACCCCACTTGGCAGCTTTTGTCCAGAGTCAGAAGCAGAAAAATGTACCCCAAATTTTCATGCGCGTTTGGTGGTCTAATCATATCCAACTGCCGATCTACTTTTGACATTTTTTACTTTCTGAAAAAAGCAAAATCTGACAAACAAGTTCAAGGCTTCCAAGCACAATTAATTGAAATGAAATTCACTAGAATCACTATTGTCTTGATAGCATATTAACATACGACCATAACGCTCCGCTGCTATAAATGCTCCTTGTTTTTATAACGCTGTTATTACATGACAATTATTTTACGTATTTAATTCCAACATTCGACCCCTATTAAATTTCTCCTTGTTAGAGTTCCCATGTAGTTGTTACGGAAATGATATGAACAGAGTATTTAATGTCTAGGGTTTGTTTGGTATGTTAATTTGAGTTGAAATATTTTAGTTATAATAATAATTTTTGTTGACTTTTTAGATAAAAATTTTTTTCAGAAAAGACAAAAAATTTTTTAAAAAAAGGATAAAAATGTTAGTTTGAGTTGGTAGTTTGAACGACCTTCCCAAACGCCCTCCTAGTGTTGAGCGGTAAAAGATGTCTTGATTTATGTTTTTGGGTTCCATCAGGTCTCATGTCCAAGTTATGTATATAATATATGCAATGTCTATCTTTTAACAAAAAAATAATTTATGTAATCTATTTTTATTATCTGAAGTCAATATTTAGGATCAAAATCATTATTCCTGTGAGGTGTAAGGACACCCTAATTCCTCTCTCTCACTCTCTCTTTTTACGCAAATAAGCACATATAGATTGTTGAGTGGAACTCTTTAAGTTATAACTTTGAGATAATTACTGATTGTAAGAGAACTCGTATGTCCTTAATTATATCCTAATCCCACCCTAATTCCCTTCTTTTTTTTTTTTTTTTTTTGCTGAAAAAAAGGATTACATTAGTAGATATTGGAATGCCTATATAATTTCATGAAGATGAATGTCTTCCTTTATGATATATGAATCCCTTACAAAATAAATTACTTATATACTAATCAATACGGTAGCAACGATTTGAATATAAATATTTAACAAAAGGATGGGGCGTCTTATTATCTCAGGCAACCCAATTTCATTTCATTTCCTATAGAAAAAGGTCATTTAATGTCATTCAAAACGACATCAATGACACAAAATAAAAGCCATGATTCTCAAAAAGGAAAAAAGAAAAAAGAAAGAACGAAAAAAAAAAAAAAGATACTTCCGAACAATTGATAGCAATTAATTGCAGGAAATGAGATCATTTCATCTTTACTCATCTAGTGTACTGCAGGCCAGTACAGAGGGTCCAGATCTAGGTTATTAAGGGGGAGTTTGACAATCGGTTCAACTCCAACTCATTTTAAATTTTTTTTTGTCTTTTTTTATAAAATTTTATCTTTTTCTCAAAAATTTTTTATCTTTCTGAAAATTCAAAAAATTTACTATTACAACTAAAATATTTCAACTCAAACTAACATACCAAACACCCCTAAATGCATTAATTATTTCAATTTTAATTAAATAAAAAAACGTGAGATCCAAATTTCTAGTACTGAAATAATGGAATTGAGCAGTAGATACGGTACGTTGAAACTTAAAGAAAACGGCAAAAAAGAAAAAAAAGATAAAGGAAAGAAAAGAGTGTCGCTTATATGAGGCTCTCAAATAATTGAAGTTACGTGGAACCTGTTGCCAACGGGCGCCACACAACATTATGATTGGATGACCAGAAAAGGCCAGTGCTTACTCTTCCTTTTTTTTTTTTTTTTTTTTTTTTTTTTTTAATTTTCTTTGTTCTTATTTTTTGACCAATTAAGCGGTCTTTAAAGAGTTAAAAAGACTTCCTCAGTTTTTTCACAGATCCCAGAGCTCAGAAACAAAAGTCCTCAAGTCACCCTTGGTTTTTAACGGTAATTTGGAAATTCAGAGACAGAAAAAAAGAGGTAGTTAGATACGGCTCTCTTTTCTCAGCGTTTTCTCTGGCCGTTCATTTCCCTGGTGAGTTTCCCAGAAAGACCCAGAAAGGTTTCTAATCCAGGTACCCCTTTTTCTCAGAATCTACAGGTTATTTTCATCAAATATTTGTGTTTTAATTCTTCTTTCTTTAATTATGTTGACATGCAACATTAGAAAAATTGTGACTGCTCTAGAAAAACTGATTGAAAATTTTCTGCAATTTTTATGGTAATTAAGCTTTGGAGCTTGCTGGGATTTGTGAAAGGGTTGATTTTTCTTGTTTCTAAGGTTGTATGTTTAGCCGTTTTATTTTCATGAAATTTTGGTTTTTCAATTAGAGTCCATGATCAGGTCAATTATAGGTCTCGTTTTTTTTTCCCCCTTCTTAATCAAGCTATACGGTGGAGTTAGACGTGAAATTATCCGTAGACTATGCTCGCAACCACTATCTTCGGTTTTTTGTCATTAAATCGTAGAAAAATGAACCAACACATCATTTTCGCTTTGATTTTAATTTGTCACGGGATTCATATGGCCGGATTTAGATTGAAGCATGAATGCTTTTTCCTGGTCCATTTCAGAAAGTCCTCCCACATTAATAAAAAATTCGCACCTCTCTCTTAGGTCAGTATTGTAGATTTTCAGATTCGACACTTTAGAGAGTAATTTTAGCCCATTTCTCGTCCTTCACTTCGCTAGGTTGTTACAAAGGCACCATATCATTTCACGGAAATGGAGGATCCTATAGCGGACATTGACATTGAGGGTCCGGATCCTGACAGAAAGGACATAGAAGAAGAGAGCTCAGCTAAAGATAAAGAGACGCTGGAATTAGAGAGATGCATGGAAGTTTTAACAAAAGTTGACTTGTACTTGGCATACTCTTCTGAGAAGCTTGTAAATGTCCATGGACTTTCGATGCACCTTTCGACGCAGGAAAATGAGCTTGAAGCAATGGTAATGAGGAAAAACTATGTCTCTCCAGAATTTGTGGAGAAGACGCTGGTATTTGATCTGTTATCCGGCGTTTTGGATTCTGAGGTAAGAGAGCTGGACAGTTTCATGGTTAGTCTCCAAGCAGAAATTGTTGATGCCCATCAAAACGTATCTTCGTGCAGACACTTGACAGAACCCTACACTATGATGAAAGAGAAGTTGCATGACTCGGAAGAATCATTGAAACAGACTCAACATCAGATTTCAGAATTGAAGATTCAATCAGCCAAGCTGCAGAGAACTGTTCTGGCTTTTGCACACGATAATTGTACGTTACGAATTTCATCTTTTCCATTAAGGAGTTTTATTTCAACTGACAGAGAAGACTTATTTCTATGTTTTGTGATTGTTTACCTCTGGCATGAATTTATCAGGGAAAGGCGATATTGATGAATCATCACAAGGCGGTGTATTGTTGGATACAAATGGCAAAGTACATATGCAGATGGCAGGACAAAGACATATCCTAAAGATGTTGGAGAAATCCCTCGCGAGAGAGCTAGATCTTGAGAAGAGATTAGCAGAATCAAGAAAGAGTGAGGAAGAACTGAGACGCAAGTTGCATTACACCGAACAAGTAGCTTTTCACATGGAAGAAACCGCACAAGTAGTTTGGGGAAGGTTTTTAGAGGCTGATAATTCTTTTGTGGTGCTCAAGGGAATTTCCCACCAACTGTTGGGTAGACTACAGCTCGTTCAGTTCAATTTGAACAGCTCGGTGAAACGAGAAAGCGAGTTGAGATCGAAGTACCAAGATTGTTTGGAAGAGCTTGAAGAGAAAGATGCTGTTTTAGACAAGCTCAAGAGTGGCACTGCAGATAATAGTGCGTATGAGGCTGAACTCTCCGCATTGAGGGAAAAAGTGAAGGTTCTAGAGGGCAAGTTGAAAGAATCGGAAAATCAGCTAAAAAGTGCAAACACCACCAATCGATCAAGTCAAATAAAACTAAGGGAATTGGAAGATATAGTGGAATCCATGAAGGAAAGCATTGACTTAGCAGATACTAGAGCTGAAAGTGCAGAACTCAAAGTTGCGGAGTTGACAGGAACAAATGTAGAACTCACCGAGGAGCTGAATTTTCTCAAAGGAAGTGCTACCAACACAGAAAAGAAGGTTGGTACTCTAGAGAAACAGTTGAGAGACGCTGAGATCCGGTTACAGCATGCTAAGGTGTCCTCCGAAGCAAGTCAAGAGCAACAGAATATGTTGTATTCTGCGATTTGGGACATGGAAACTTTAATTGAAGATCTGAAATCAAAGGTTGCAAAGGCCGAAAACAAGAGCGAAACAGTGGAGGAGCATTGTATCATTCTATCAGAAACTAACGAGGAGCTGACTAAAGAAATAAGTACTTTAAGGGATAGAATAGAATACTTGGAGGCGTCTTTGGATCTGGCCAAAAATGCAAAATTTGAAAGTGCAAATCAGATCAATGTCAGGACCAAGTTCATTATGGACATGGTTCTGCAACTAGCAACGGAAAGGGAGCGCATTCAAAAGCAGGTAATTACTGCCTTATATAACAAGCTCAAATATCTTTTTACCATTTATTTTTTCGTCGTTAGTTTTGACCAATTACGAAACAGCTTAAAGAGCATTGTTTTTAATAACTTATGTGCAGCTAATTATGTTAACGAAGGAGAACAAAACCTTTGCTGAGAAGTTAGGTTACCCTGTAAAGACTGCCTCTATGAGGTGCAACAATGAAGAAGAAGAAACAGACGACGAAAAGAAGATGCCGATGATGATGAAAAAGAACTTCCATCTTTCGAGAATAATTTAAGCAATTCTTCATGTGCAAAATCATCCTTGGAAGCTGTGTCAGATTCCATTGGTAAAAGTTTCCAGGCAGGTATTCTCTTGTCCCTTTCTCAATTCTTACCATGGTAAAATAAAAGCAAGAAAACTTTGAAACTTGCTACACTTGTGATGTATTTCCAATTAGGTGAATGATTTTTGCTGAAAAGTTTTTACATCTTTGGACAGAATCGGTTGGATGAAGTCGAAACATCATCGGAAGAAGAATCATCATGCGAAAACAGTGCGAGCGACTCAGTTTCTGTGGATAACAATTCTGATGGCAAAGTCTCAAAGCTCCAAGACTCTAGGGTGGCATCAGCTAGATGCCCCAACTTTAAGTATTTTTTTGTGGCAATATTTGTTTCATTCGTTTCAGTGTCAGCCATGTTTTTGATCAACCAAAAACCTTTCCTTTTCATTGATTGTTTTGTGGATGAAATTTGCATTGTCTTAAATCAATTAGTATTTATTTGTTTATTTAATTTTGTATGAAACGCTCTTTATTGTTGACAAGAAAGATAAAGAAGAGTGATTTGCCAAAAGAAATTCTTTTAGAAGCTGAAAATAGAGGCATGAATCTCACATATGCAAAGGTACTCTCGTGATATTCTTTTTTGTCCTCTTGGGAAAAAGAAATTAGGTCCTAACTTGGGTGAATATCGATCAAGCAAACAGGGATATATGGTCTTTCATTAATAATATAGAAGTCCCAAATTCTTAAATGTTAAGCGTCCAAAATTTTCACCAAAAAAAAAAAAAAAGGAAAAAAAGAAAAAAAGGGAAGGATCCAAAATGTTAAACTTAAATTTTGATTATTATAGGGTAATTAAGAAAGGAGAAGAAAACAAAATTAACTAAGCACACGCTCGATTTTAGTAGTTATCCCTAATGTAAGAACTACATGTACTCGTCTTTATTTATTTTTTAATATATTTAGAGAACATGTACAAGTCACCAATTAAATCTCAAAATGCCACTCTCAATCTTTATCTTCATGTCCAAAAACCAATTGCTCTAATAATTTCTTATAATTAGATTTCTCAAAACTCAACATCAAAATTAAACAAATTTTGACTGAATTATATGATTTTAGGCTCCATTTGGAAGTCAAGTTTAAATTTAAGGTTTAAACTCAAATTTTTGTTTTTTTTTCTCAAAAGTTTTTTGTCTTTTTTAAAAAGTCAACAAAAATTACTATTCAAATTTAAAAATTTCAACTCAAACTCATTCACCAAACGAGCCCTTAATGTTGACAAAAAGTTGAACAAAAATTTGTAGTTTCATCATCACTTAATTTTTCCCCTACTATGTCACTTGTTCATATCCATTCACTTAATTTTTCCCCTACTGTGTCACTTGTTCATATCCATTCTTGCAGAAAATAAATACGAAAATGAAGGGGGAAAAAAATCCTTCATGTTTCTCCACAAGTACAAACTCTCAAATCATGGGAAATAAATAATAATAAAAAAGAACTGATGTATTTTATTTTAAACGTAAAAAGAAAAAAGAAAAAAAAAATAGGAAAAGAAAAGAAAAGAAAAGAAACTTCACTGCAATGGATGGGTCATGCAAAACGCAGCGTTTTGAGGCCAACCAAGGTAATCCTAAATCCCTAACCCTAGCGCGCCCCTTATAAAAGGCCAGTCTTTTTCCCAAACCTCAGCCAATTTCGCCATGGAATCTCCAAGAAAAAGCCAGCTTACAGCGACCATGGCTTGTACTGAGTCCTGTTATGTATAAGATCATTTTCAACGCTTCAACTTCAAGGGTATATTTCATTAATTTCACTTTTTTTTTCTTTTATTTATTTTAATAATGATTATTATTTTCCTTCAATTGTGGATTTAGTTGATACTGGGATTTTCGAATCCCACTCTTGAAAGCACCGGTTAGCCCCTTGCTGCTTAAAGTTTTTAGCTTTGCAAGGAAACTTCGAGAAAAAGGGTATTTTTGGTGCGAAATTTGAACTTTTGGCATTTAATTGTGCGGTGAATTCGAGGTTATTTCTTCTGCACAACTCTGTTACGCCAAATGAAAGCTATATTTGTATATATGTACAAATCCACATATAATTTTTAGTATATTGTGATTTGAATGTTGAAATGGCAAAGCAAAATGATGAAAAATCTCTTTGATTCTGAATTCCTAATGTGGAATTTCATTTTCATAGCCTTCAAAGTTCTCTGATTGCTCTGCTAACATATTAGACTTAAGTGTGATTTTAGTATAGTTTCTTGGGCGCGAATGTGGTAACTAGCTGATATTCTTAAGGGAAAGCGAAGGGATGAGATTTTTTTGTAACCGAAAATAATGCGGAACTCGTAAAAAAATGGTCTTCAAAGTTCTCTGATTGCTTTTGCTGAAGTTGTTAACTCTATAGCATGTAGATTTTGATAAACAACTCTATTGGCCCGATAGCATCTCTTAGGTTAAATCGATATCTTTGGCCTTCTATCGCCTTTTTGTTTTGAGTTCTTTGTCATTTGTTAGTTTGTTAAGCAAACTTAAGGACACCATAAATGATCACGGGCACCAAAATTCGTAGTCTGTAATGGACGTGTATTTCAGACTACACGAGCATGGTGCGACAGAAAATCGTTCTTTGCTTGTTCACAGTCGTCTTCTATTGTCTTTGGAATGACAGTTGAGGCAGAGCCGGGAATGGACACTTTGGCATTGTCTGAAACTGCTTTTGCCTATTTTAATTTTTTTATTTACATTGCGGCTTTGCTCTGTTGGGGAAATTTTAGACTCTGGAACCGTCCTTATCCGATATTTGCAAACCAAAATACCAATCTTCTTAGTGAATTTCTCTAAGACTTGGGATCTCTCTTTGAATGTTAATTCAGTGTGTGAACCAAGAATGAGCTTAGATGTTGGATGACCTCGAATTAGCAGAGGGTGAATCATGGTTTACATTGTAAGAAGTTGGATCTTGACAACCAAACTGGGAGTAAGAATCACGTTGGAGAAATGCTAGGATCGCTCGATCACTCACTTTTTCGCAGACTTGGATTCTCAGTTCCTTTTGTCCATCTCATTTTCTGTCCCGCAATCAGTTTTGAACACAAATTTTAAATGCGAACTTATATTTAACAGTTTTCTCATCTGATCTCTTATGAGCATTTGTTTGTATCTGGGATCACAGCCAAATGTGAGAGATCATTCTCTCTTGTTATCTTTTTTACTTTGCTTAGGATCCACAACTAGTTTTAAGTTATTGTTTAAAAGCAGAGAGTACCTCAATATTGTACTCAAATCGTATATGTCTATAAATTTGGTTGTTTATATAACTGTATTATAATTATTTTAAAGCGTTATAGGTTTAATTATAAATATCTTTGATTTTAGTACTAATTTGGTTCTCTCTAATTTTTAAAAATATAATAATACCAGCTATGGATCTCACGTAAATATGCAGCAAAAGAGATAATCTCTCGCATATTTGATTGTGGTCCCATTATGGATAAAGTTTGTATTAAATGACCCTTTTAAAGAATAAATTAAATATATCTCAAGTTTTTTTTTTTATTTAATTTAAGAAAAAATGATTTTTTTTTTTAAATGGCTAACTAGCTGGGGGTCAATCTTGGTAGTTTTTTTTTTGGGGGTAAATAAGTGACTTTGATTGATCGGTACTAATTAGTAATTAACAAATATCAATAAATAATTTACTAGTTTCTTGGTAAATTAGTGATTAATCGTTGATAAATCAGTAGATTACTACAACAAAAACCAAAGTTCATCTTCTCCTATCCTCTTTTCCTACTCTTTATCTACCTCCAGCTGCTCCCTCATCTCTCTTTCTCCATTTCCCCCTTTGTAAAGAACTCCTAATTTGAAAAACCAAGTTGCCGCCCTTTGTGTGCTGTCGCACATTGTCCAACCCAGCCATCACCCAACTCGCACCTCCGCCATCGTGCCATAAACCTGCTTGCAACCAAAGCTGTTGACCACCCATCTTTCGAGCCTACACGTCATTGCTAGTGTGTGACCTTGCTTGCTCGCGCCACCGCTAACGTCCCTCTCAAGCAAGATGACATTTTGACTTGAAAAATTTGCTGTTCATTGAAAGGGTAGCGAAACTGGACATGCCATCTAATTTTTCTACAAATAAACGCTCACGAGAAAGACAATAAAAAATGTAAGTGTTACAAAACCGTTAAATATAAGTTGGTATTTTAAAAGATGTATCTAAAACTGATTAATGAATAAAGAAAGAGATAGAGAAAAGAGATACAAGACCCAAGTCCCTCTGCACCCTCTATCTTCTATACTTCTTTTACTGCAACATGTACAGATTTCAACTAAGAAATCTCTACAAGAGACGGAAAGATTGCGACGGAAAATGTTGCCTGTAAAAGAAATGCGATGGAAGTCAGATCAATCGTACCCATAACCAGTTCACTCAGCCTTGTCATCAAAGAAACATCGGATCGGGTTTTGCAGCGGCCATTGTTGCTTCATTGCCGGAGAATCATTGCAATTGAGATTTGCAACAGCCATTGCAGCCTTGGCGCAGAAGGAACATCATGGATGTCTTCTTGTCGCCATTGTGATCCCAAGACCATCGCTGTCTTGATCTCCGGTTGACGAAGATAGAGACAAAGAGGTGGGAAAGAGAAAGAGAGGTGGAGGGGGGAGAGGTAGAGTAGAGGAGAGGGGATTTAAAGAGAGAAAAGGGTAAAATGGGAATAAAGTAAAAAAGAAAATCATCATCTGTAATAATTTATCAACATTTGAAAACATGTTATTATTTTCATCAGTATCTTTAAAATATACTATGTGGTGCAATTTTCGGAAATTTAATAGTAACAAATTTATTACTAACATTTAAAATGTGAATTACTCATCAACAATGATTTTGTCATTAGTTTAAAATTGTCACGTGACAGTTCTGTCACCTATCACATGATGAGTTTATCAATCACCACATGACAATTTTTTTAAAAATCTTTATTGCTTGTCCATATGTATTTGTCAACTAGTATGTTAAAAATTAAAAAAATACAGGCTTAAAATATTTCTTATTTGTCCGTCTAATTTAATCACAAATAGTAAATTTTAGGGAAATAGTAAATCATTTTTTTAAAAGAGAATTAGCAATATTTCCTAATCTGATTAACCCAATACGTCAACAGATGGTAGTCAATCTTTCTTCCCAAAGAGAAGTAAAAAAAAACCACACACACACACACACCTGCACACGCACGCATACACGAGGACTCCAATATAATCAAATCATCCCACGTTTGAGAAAATTTATTGCTTAAGATATGCATTAAAACACTAAATTTGGCAGAGAATTAATCCTTTAATCAAATCCATTGCATTGAACACACATTAATTATGCAAATTAAAGTCCATAAATTGGATGTGATAGTAAGAGTCGATAATTATTTCTTTCTCATTTTCACCGACCCTTTTTTGCATTAAATATTCCTATGCGTATACGTATATATAGATAGGTTGGAGGCCTTAGTGTCTTGTACTGCCATAGTAGAATAATTAGAAGCCAGAAATCATTTTCATTCATTCTTAAGATTTAGTAACATGGACAAGTCTTCACAAAAGAAGTTAGGTTTCTTGGTTTTGTTCTTGGTCTTGCTTATGACTTTTGGTAAAACAAATTTCCTATCTTCCTCTTTTCTGTTGTTTTTCATGTTTTTAAAAAATATGGTGCTAAACTAAGGTTTTTTTTTTTTTTTTTTTTATTTTTTTTTTTTTTTAATGAATCACTTGAAAAACAACCTTTTGCAGAAGCACCTACCGAAGTCGAAGCAAGGGATGTGGTATCGCTGCGGTGCAAACAAACCGAAGACTGCGTATCTGTATGCCATAATTGTCCTAACTGCAGTTGCGTGGACACTTGGTGCAAATGCCTCGGCGAATGGCCACCATTGGCTCAGCCTGTCCTTTGAATTCGTAGAGGCGATTATCGATATTCATGAAATAAGAAATGTTGTCATGGTCCAGTTTTGGTTTCTTGAAAAATGAAATAACACGTATTGAGGGTTTTCTTCTGCCCCATTTTTTCAACCTATGCATTATGATTTTTTTTTTTTAATCCTCATCAATGTTTCAGGTATATATAGCTTGAAAAATTATGAGCAGTTATATCGTTTTTAAATTTGTGATTATCACGCATGCAAAAAATCAATCACAAACACTAGCTCGGGTTTATTTATTTATTATATTTTTTTCTGCATATACGGCCATGGAAAGAAAAACAATTATTAAACTACCCTCTCGTTCGTCTGAGACAAGAAACATTCATGTTTATCACCGAGCAATGCAAAAACACAACCAAAAAATATCATATGTCTATAGCCAAAAAAATAAAAAAAAAAAATTTAACATAAATGTTTATAAGTATGTATACTCAAAATGTGTACCTTTTGCTTGTTGAAGTATTGAAGAAAAAAATTTCCTTAAAAAAAAAAGTACTGAAAAAAAAAAAAAAACTGGATCCAAGCTCAAACCCGAAAGCCATAACTACCCTTTGCAAAACCAAAATGTGATTAACCTAGGTATAATTTACTGCTTTTCAATTTTTTGAATAGCTTTTCTGGTTGTTACTACCAACCACTCATTGATTTAATCACACATAATCAAAAAATTCTTCGTGTCACCACTATTTACTGGTGATAAACCCCATTACTAATAAAACGTGAACTTCCTCTATAAGCCCAGCTATTCACCTATTATTAATAGGTGGCACTCTAATCCTCTTTCCAGAAAAAGAAAATATGAAGAAATCTTTGATAAGGAAGGTTTATTATCAGAAAGAAAAGGAACGCGTGATGATCAACAAATCTTACTAATCAAGGAGTTGACTATGATAATTAAGAAGCAATTGCATCAAATCTTTCCATACAAAGAAAATATGAAAATTGATCATGGATTATATTGCAAGATCACCATTAATATGGGGTGGTCAATAAGAATATCTTTCATTTAATTCTCTTTAATGTAATTTTTCATTTAATTGTTAACTTTTCTCCTTTTTTTTTTTAATTTTTATTTTCAGAGAGTTCCTGTACATGTACATATGTGTATCAAGCTATGGAATAATGTGGTTGTAAGTATAGGGTAATTCACGTCTAACTACACCATAAAATGCAGAACTCACCTCAAGTTTATTAAAAAAAAAGAAAAAAAGTTTTCAATCTTGACCATTAATGACCCTTAGTCAGCCAAATCTATAGCAATAGTCTTTAGATCCTCATTAATTATTAAAATTGAAATTCCTAACGTTGGATGTGATCCTCATCCATTAATTAGCCCACAGTTTTTTGATGATGAGATACACAATATTGATTATGCAAATCACAAAAGATCGTAATTTATTAGATGTCATTAATTAGATGAATCAGGCTATCTCCTTTAACCATATACATATCTATTCGTATATATTGTTATAATTTGGTTAGAGATACATCAATCACATACTCTTCAGTCTCTTAAATGGATATGTTTTCATCACACAAGAAGTTCGGTGTCTTGGTCGTTCTCTTGCTTATTACAGCATTCGGTAAAACTCTATCTTTCTTCAATTTTGTCTTATTTTCTTGTTTTTATTTAAAGTGTAACAACTTTGGATAAATGAGTAAAAAAGTAGACATTCTTTTACCGAAAAAAAAAGGGTGGCCTATGGAAGGTGAAGCAAGGACTGTAGGAATAGAGAGATGCCAAATAACTAGCGACTGCATGTTCATCGGTGGTAGATGCGATAACTGTATTTGTGTGGATAACTTGTGCAAATGCCGGGAGAAACCGTCGCCGCCGGCAACGTTACCTCGTTTCGGTGATGTTGGTGACACAGGAGCACAGAGAGGATACCCTGGCCTATGAATCAGAAGAGGATCAATAGTTGTACATGGCATCTTCTGTACCTTGTTTCTTAAGTTAAAAGAAAAATATTATATATTAAAATTGTTATGTTACATATGATACATCATGACAAGGATTTTTTTTTTTTTTTGAAGGAATCATGACAAGGAATTTATCAACCGTTAATAAAATTTTTTTTTTTCTTCCAGATGAATTTGCTATACAATTAGAAGAGTTTGGCCTTTGAATTAGGAGAGTCACATTTAATGTTATTAATATATATATATATATATAGTTCAGTCGAATTTTTAATTACACGAGGAGCTTACCAATAAAATAATAAGATCTGTTTAGCCTTCAATCTCTCGTTTCTTAAGCAAAAGCGAGGAAGAATTTATATTAAAGAAGCGAGTTATAAAAGATAACAAGGAGCTTTTGTAGTAAACATTTTTTCAAGCCATGCCATGAATTTCACATATGAGTCTGAAAACTGAAATGCAGACTGTGGTACCTTTTCTTAAATCACTGTCATTTTTCATTTACTGTTAATTCCTTTATTTTCTTTTCTTTTAAAAAATTATTGTTTTCTTTTTCGGTCGTTTTACCTTCTCGATGTCGTTTTCTTGACCTTTTTGTAGTTTTCTCGACTTTTTCCTAGTGGTGTCGTTTCAAACTTCTAATTGTTCTCCAGTTGTCCTCGTTCAGTCGTTTAATTGTGTCGTTTTTCAATACACAATCTCAAACTCAAAGTAAACAAACAGCCAAGAAATGAAATACGTCATGGACGTTTAAAATTTTCACTTCTGTGTATGAGTTATTTATTGTTATCTATATGTTTTCTCTAATGATGCCGTTTTCTGAATTTATCGCTCTCCTGTTGTCGTTTCTTTCTTTCAATGCGAGTTTTCCTAGTGATATTGATTTTAAAGTCGTGACTCGTGATCGTTTTCTAAAAGGTGTCGTTTCTTAAATCATGTTCTTCGTTGAGTTTATTGTGGTTCTATCTTTTTCAACTCGCTGCTTTCAGGGGCTATTGTCCTTGTTCAAGTTATTGTCGTTTCTCAGTTATTTTGGTTAGATGATGTTTTTGTCGTTTATGGAATGATGTCGGTTTTTAGTTGCTGTTCTCTATTATATTCGTCTCGTTTTCTTGATCTAAAAATTGCCGTTCCCTCTTTTTGTCGTTTTTCGAGATTGTTTTTGCATTTGAGAGTTTAATTTCTACTTCTGGATGTGATGGTTTATTTATTTATTTTATCTTGTGTTTCCAAGGATATTGCCGTTTCTCTTGTTTTTGTCATTGTTGTCTTCCAAGTTGATCTCGCCTTACTGATGTCGTTTCTGTGATAACGGTCGTTGTTGAGATTGTTGCTAGTAAGGAACAAAAAAGAAAAGTTGATAATAATGATTAAAAAAAAGGATTGTTAACCACTTCTTTTTTTTTTTTTTTTTTAAACGCGTTTTCTTTCTTTTTAAATTTAGAAAAATGATCATAGCCATCAAAATATTTGATACATAAGTTAACTAGATCCAGTTTTTTAAGTGATTGACCGACAAGTCATTGATTGATATGGGTTAATTTGAATAGTTCAACAATAATAAACCAACAATAGTCAATCACTAAATGAATTTTTAAGATAACAACCATTTTTTTTAAAATTTAATTAAACCTGGATCATTTATTTAAAAAAAAAACTTCAAAAAAGATCATTTTCTTACTTATCCTTGTAGAGCTTCATTTTAATGACGGATAGCATTTATACTAACTCCATATATCACTTTTTGTTCCTTGTCTTTCCCTTTTCTGTTGTTAAACTAACTACGCAATCACAGGTCAATTAAACGGCTCAATAAAATAAAATAAAATCTTGCTTCCAAAAATTAGTTGTAGGCACAGGACACAGAGTGATTATTCGTAATGGGGAAGACTCCTCCCAAGAAACTAATTGGATTCTTAAACGTTCTTTTGATCTTAGTTTCTGGTAATCTCATCTATTTCCCTTTATTCCTTCTTTTTTTTTTTCTTTTTTTTTTTTAAGAGATAATTGAGTTATTAGAAGTAATAAAGGACCAGAGGGGAAAAAAAGATACTCTCTTATCAATGACCTGTTTAATCTCTGATGGTTTCCTGATGAATAATTGCTAAAAAAGAAAAGGAATAAGACCTGTCGAGGAGTTCTTTTTTGGTTGATGCGTCAACTATTCAAGCCATGCCATGAAATTCAACTACAAAGTACGAATTTCCTTTCTCAACTTCCTAAATTCATGCAAACAATGTGCAATGATAATAATGATAGTATGCAACTTTTTTTTTTTTTTAATGATAATATAATACAACTACTTGTCACAAGCATATCGAAATTTACATTTTGATTTTTCAAACTCAAATGTTATGCAACTATTCTTTTTTTTTTCTTTTTTTTCCTTACAGTATTATGCAACTATTTTTCACAAGCATATCGAAATTTACGTTTTGATTTTTCAAACTCAAATGTTACTTTAAAAAAGAAGAAGAAGAAGAAGAAGAAGAAGAAGAAGAAGAAGAACAGCACAAATGGATGCTCCTGTTACTCGATGCACGTTTTCGTTTTGTGCAATTATTACCAGTAAGTAACCAAGTAGCTTTATAACTCGAAGCTATAAGCAATATCCTTGTAAGCCTTACCGTTAACCCAGGATTACAATTTGAATTATGGCAATATGTATTCAGGATGGTTCTTTCCTGCTGATGTCTAAACAGTCCATCGACCTGGAATTCTTTCAGAAAAAGACAGAGACGACTCGAACAGATCAATTCATGAGCATACATCATCTACACCTCCCAACAATGCACACCGTGATCATAATACATATATTCTCAGTGAAATTCAAATTATTATGTAAGATATTCATCTTTCTTAGTTTCTAACAAACACAAGTACAAGCTAACTAATTACAAGAAGCTTCATTAATTTTTGATTAATCCTATCAGCCCCTTCAAATTCAGGGTTTACACCAGAAGTTAACTACACATAACACTAAATCACAATAAAAGTTAACCTTCTAACTTGTCCTATACTTTGGCGACCACAAATATAGATTTCAAATGAGTTAGAGTTATAGTACCTGTTAATCTCAATGATTATTATGTCGTTGAACTATCACAATAAAAGGAAGAAATGTAGAGGATAATTTTGCAAACTTAGATACACGATCCACAACATATATTCTTACATTTAACTTCAACATGTTTATTAGCAGCTACACAAAAGAAGTGTCAATATTTCCAATAAATAGCTTCGGGTTGATTTAAAAGATTCAATTTGAATTCACCACTCAAGCATATACTTTTGGAAATTCCAATGAAAAGATTCATTCCTTTTTAATCAAAGAAGAAGGATTGCTGAATTAGCTCTATTAAGATTTTAAAGATTCCTCAAAATCTCAATAGAGCTCATTTATTTATTATTAAATTCAGGAATAAGGTATTAATTCAACTATAATCCTTAATATTAGAGGCTGGTGCACCATACGCACCCTCCAAAATAAATAAAAAATAATTAAAAAAAAAACAAAATTATTGGGTCCTGCATTAACTGTAGTTTTAAGTTTCAAAATTACAAGTGGAAAACGCAACAAAATAATAATAATAATAATAATTTATAACAGAAAACATGCCCCAATCTTTACCAAAGTTCAATTTTATATATACATATATATATATTCTTTTTTTTTCCCCTTAATTTTTGTTTTCCTTCAGGAAACAGTTAATAACAAATTAAACTGACAAACAATATCTGGAGTTTCGAATCGATTAATTTGAATATTGTTATTGCTTATGAACCAAAATGTTTGTAGAGCTTAATTTTACTTCTTTTTTTTTTTTTTCTCCCTTTCTAAAAGTAGAAGCAGAAAGCAAAAAGAACCTGATCACATTTAGATCGTCGCCTGAGAATGGCTTCCGTATTCCGTGGCGGCTCCTCGTTGCCGTCCATAAAATTTTTTCTTCTATAGACATAGATGTCGTTCATTTGATCAAACCTTGCTCGAATCAACATCTAATGCCTATGCACAAGTACAATCTGAATTTATGTTCCAGGTAATTTGAAACGCAGGCTCAAATGCAAGCTCTGGCTAGCTTGTTCAAAGTGAATATGATACTGATTGTTTGCGAGAAGTTGCGTGCTGTATAAAATTAATATTATATTTCAACCCAAAAAAAAAAAAGAAATATTATTTGTTTAATGCCAACACTAGTCAACAAGAAAATTTTCCACAACCTGTGACAATTATGTTATTGGAAATATATATATATATATATATATATATATATCTGACTTATATAACATCAGAGAAAGTTAGCATTTTACATCAAGAAAAGTTGTTATTTTATATATATATATATATAATAACTATTAGGAACTTTTAATTGTTTGTAAATTGTAATTTAGAATATGTGTTAATTTTAGTCGATTTGTAAGTATTAGATAATTTATATCCGATTTTGTATATTATAACTTGTATTTATATAAAAGCTCATTCATATTATTTCTCACTAATGAATTTTTTGTTTTTAATTAGTCAATGAATTTAAGCACATTCATGTTAAATATTTTTGTGTTTCTCTTCTTCTTTCTATTACTTCTATGATTTTCTTATTTAACTTTTATTATGATATCAGAGCTTAACATCCTAGTCTTCAACCCTCCTTTTCATCAACCCCTCCCCTCCTATTTTTTCTTCTTCATCTTCTGTACTCTTCCCACCCCCTCTCGTCAATACCAATACTTAAATAATAATAATAATAATAATAATAACACACGCACACACAAAACCACGTCCATCGCACCATCACATATCCCTTTTGTTTTCTTTTATTTTCTTTTTTTACTAAAGTTGTTTATTTTATTTAATATCACAGAAATTATACTCAAATGAGTAACCGGTTCTCAGATTTCTTAAGCTATGCGCCTTCTTTTGACGATTGTTGTCCTTAACACCATTGTGTCTTGTTCTAACGATTGACGTCGTAGCGCTCATGTGCCCTTTCTTTTTGCACCTAAGCACCTATTGTCTTCTCCCTTTCCTTTTGACAACATCTTTTATTTTTATTGTTCTAGAAGTTTTAAACAAAAAAAAAAAAAAAAAAGGAACAAAACATGAAAAAAAAAATGATAAAATTATTTATTCAAGTTTCTTCCCTCATAGTTTAAGATTGGACCTCCTATTGGAGCCCCATCTTGTAGGAGTATATTAGAGAAAGTTAGTATTTTACATTAATGAAAGTTATTATTTTGTATATTATTACAATTATTATGAACTTTTAATTATTTGTAATTATTGTAATTTAAAATATGTCTTGATTTTAGTAGATTTGTAAGTATATAGAACTTATCTGATTTTGTATTTTGTAACTTATATTTATATGAGAGTTCATTCATGATGCTCATCACTAATGAATTATTTGTTTTTAGTCTGTGAATTTAAGTACATCTACGTTAAAAGTCATTATGTTCTTCTTCCCTCCTTTTACTTTATTCTTTTCTTATTTAATTTTATTATATATATAATTGGTAAATGCCTTTGAAAAAATAAATTAATAGTAGATGTAGATCGGCAAAATTTACGTGAACGGAGATTATGGCTATAATGGATAAGTCAAAAGAAAGTTAAAGACTAACAGATAGAAATAATGGAATATTTCAAACATTTAATCTTTAATTTATTTAATAATTTGGCTTCATAAGTGACCTGGTTGAAAAAATGTGCCCCTTTTTTTTAAAAATTTTTTTTATAATTTTTAAAAAGTGTGCTCTCCTCTTGTCACAGAGCTTGTCATTGGATCCATATATTTTATTTGTTGTCGTTTTTCAAAGATTTTTTTTTTCTTTTCCTAAAAGCGTTATTTTTTATTCGTTATCGTTTTTTTGAAGATGTTCATGCTTTTTCTAAAAGTGTTATTTCTATTTTACCCTATAAATTTTACATCTACTTTTTTTTTTTTTGGTTCTGTGTTATCTCGGAAAATCAAAGTGCTTTTCTAGTCAATGGTTTGATGGGGTCCCTACAAACTCAAATAGTCAAATTTCTCGCGGCTACACATCAACTGTATCATGTAACGTACCTGTGGCAAAAAATTTGTTCTGTGTTATACTGCTCATGTTTTGGCAAAAAATCCGTTCATATTTTGGCTTTACTCGTATGGGCTCTTATTTGTCCATAGACTGCTCGTGGCCTTTTCGGCAGGATTCTTAGTATACTATTCATTGATTTCACTAATAGCTGGTATGGTTCTATAGCAAGCAATTGTTTTATATACATGAAACAAAAAATCATATTAAAGGGCAGAGGGCAACTACAACTTTTCAATCTATAACCAGATTTAGATTCTCAAGCTGCAAGGAAATGTCTATTACCAATAAGACCAAATAAATCAATAGAGGAGGCATCACAAATATATCTCCAGGTATGGCAACTTGCTTTCCATTGCACTCAATGCTATTTAGCAAGTCAATGGAAACGAAGCTCATTAATGGTCCCACTTATGTCCCCCTTCATATGGAAACTGATTGTAAAGACCTTTTTTTTTTTAATAGATTTTTTTGTCGAGAGTTTTTTTCATAAATAGAAAATCTTGAATGAATAATAATAATATATATATATATATATATATAATTATTATTCATTCAACTTCTCTAGTTTTTTCAATAAAAAGGTAGAGAATAGGAGTAATTCTCTAGCATTTCAAATCAAATAATCAATGCTTGGCTTTTATTTTCTCTGTTATCATCATGATTGTTTATTTTCAATTCATACTTGACTTTACTCACATTGGCTCTTATTTGCCCATCTACTACACTCTTTATTGGTTATCACTAGTTTGATTAGAGATAACACAATATTGGCATATGAGATTCAAAAATGCTTTTTGACCCGAATTGTGAGATCCACGATCCGGGCTATAAATATGTAATTATTATCTTTTTCTTTTTTTCTTCCGTTGGTCTCTAAAACATGGTCCCAAATTTTCTGCCCAAACCGGGGTAACGCCCAATGCCAATCTTTTTTTTTTTGTTCTTCTTCTTAAATTTTCTTCTTTTTCTTCTTCCAAATTTTCTTGCAAACTTCCCCATTTTCCAGTGTGAGGCAACGAATTACGAGGGGAAGTCTTCCCCTCCACACCGCCAACACCCATCTTTCTTTTCGCTCCTTTCTTCACCATTCTTCAAAACAAAAAGAAACAGCCCAATAATTTCTTCACGTCGAATGCAAAACCCAGAAAACTTCTTTTAAACCTTTGGATTAATACGTTTGCAATATAAATTTGTAATATTACAGTTTCGAATAGAGGGGCAATTTTTTATTTTTTTACATGAATGAAGAGCTTTTTTTTAATTATTTTTTTTAAATTTTTGGTTCCGGAGGTGATGAAGCTCTTTTATATCGCTAATGTTTCGGAATTAGAAAACAAAAGGAAAAAGGAAATAAGTTGTTAGCAAGGAGTGCAAATTAGTGGTTCCACAGTACGAACAAAGAAATTAGAGCCCCTCAGTCAGTGGTTTTCTTTGTGTTCTTCAATAGGTAGGCTTTGTGGGTTGTAGATTGATAGAAATTAGACTCGCTCTTCAGGATCACCGTTTGACTAGTTGACTTTGTTATTGGTTCTTGGCAGTATGATAAGTGGATTAAAGTGGGTGTAAAATGGGAACTCTCTTGCTATTTGAAATTAGTATTTTGCCCTTATCTTACTTTAATGACTTTTTTTTTTCCCTCGAACTTAACCTTTTAAATAGGAACCTTAATTTCACTTATGCATTTTAGTACAATTCGGAAGATAGGCACCCAAAGGACAGCACAAAGAACCATTTTTTTTTTCTTTTTAGCAGATCTTCCACGACGATTTTCACTGAAAACCGTCGTGGAAACTTCCTCAGTAGTGAAAATTGTCTTGGAAACTTCCTCGGTAGCACCATATTGGTGCCATTTTTGTAGATTTCATGATGGTTAAAAAACTATTGTGGAATTCATAAAGATTCCATGACTGTTGACTCGACAATGATTTTTTTAGTTGTCGTGATCTTTCCACAACGGTTAAAAACCGTTGTGAAATCTACTTTTTGTACTAGTGGTCCAAGGTTGGACCTCCTATATTGGAGCCCCATCTTGTGGGAGTATATTAGAGAAAGTTAGTATCTTATGTGAAGGAAAGTTATTATTTTGTATATTATTATAATTATTAGGAACTTTTAATCATTTGTAATTATTGTAATTTAAAATATATCTTGATTTTATAGTAGATTTATAAGTATATATAACTTATCTGATTCTGTATTTTATAACTTATATTTATATGGGAGTTCATTCATGATGCTCATCATTAATGAATTCTTTGTTTTTAGTCCGTGAATTTAAGTACATCTACTTGTGTTCTTCTTCCCTCCTTTTACTTTATTCTTTTCTTATTTAATTTTATTATATAATTGGTAAATGCCTTTGAAAAAATAAATTAATAGTAGATGTAGATCGGCAAAATTTACGTGAACGGAGATTATGGCTATAATGGATAAGTCAAAAGAAAGTTTAAGACTAACGGATAGAAATAATGGAATATTTTAAACATTTAGGGTCCGTTTGGTAAATGAGTTTGAGTTAAAAATTTTAAGTTTTAATACTAATTTTTATTATTTTTTAGAAAGGATAAAAAACTTTTTCAGAAAAGAATAAAAACTGAGATGAAAATTTTGAATTTGAACTTAGATGTCAAACACATCCTTAACCTTTAATTTATTTAATAATTCGGCTTCATAAGTGACCTGGTTGAAAAAATGTGCCCCCCCCCCTTTTTTTTTTTTTTTTTTTTTTTTTTAATTCTTAAAAGGTGTGCGCTCCTCTTGTCCCAGAGCTTGTCATTGGATCCATATATTTTATTCGTTGTCGCTTTTCAAATATTTTTTTTTTCTTTTCCTAAAAGTGTCATTTTCTATTCGTTATCGCTTTTCAAAGCTGTTTATGCTTTTTCTGAAAGGGTTACATCTATTTCTATTTTACCCACTATCTGCCTTAGAAATAATGGAATATTTCAAACATATAACCTTTAATTTATTTAATAAGTCGGCTTCATTAGTGACCGGGTTGAAAAAATGCGCCCCTCTTTTTTATTTTTTATTTTTAAAAAGTGTGTCCTCCTCTTGTCACAGAGCTTGTGATTGGATCCATATATTTTATCCATTGTCGCATTTCAAAGTTGTTCATGTTTTGATTTTTATTATTATTATTTTAAAAGTGTTATTTTTTAAAGTCTTTTTTATATATTATATTGATAAAATTTATTTTTAAACTATTAAGATATAATTAAACAGTTGATATATTATTTATACATGATATCTATAAATTCAAAAATTAAAAAATAACCTCCAAGTTCAAAAAATAAAAAATCAAGGGTACGATTTCTGCATCTGGCGGAGGAATATCACATATGCTCGTCGTGTGATTGTAATCATGCAGTTTCGAATAGAGGGGCAATTTTTTATTTTTTGACAAGAATGAAGAGCTTCCTTTTTTATTTATTTTTTTTTTCCTTCCAATTTTTGGTTCCGGAGGTGATGAAGCCTCTCTGATATTGCTAATGTTTCAGAATTAGAAAACAAAAGGAAAAAGGAAATAAATTGATGAAGATTCGTGGCTTCGGCAAACGAGAACCATGAATGGAAGAAGACCAAGTCAAAGTAAGTGGGGTCCATCAAGAAACAAGTACCTACCAGGGCAAAATAGCAGCCCACTATGAGCTTATATATGTCTGAAAACTGAAAAAATCTGGAAAGAAAAGTTGTGCAGCTATGAAACGAGACAAGAGTGAGCTGGCTTTTGACAGAGTCAGACTGGTTTTTTTTATTTTTATTTTTATTTTTATTTTTATTTTTAATCATCATCATCATTGAGTCTCTCTCATCCAAGAAGAGGCATTAGAGAAGGCGATCCTCCTTCTTCATTCCTCTTTTTAGTATGTGTTTAAAGGACTTTCAACTAAGTTTGTATGTTGAACAGCATCTAACATTCATTGTATTAAATATTTGGAATTGGTAGTGCTAAAAAAAAAAAAAGGGATAAAAAACATAATATGTATGATTTTTTTTTTTTTTAAATAAGTGTTACAGACTCAGTTGTTTTCAGTTTCAGACTATGCTCAAATCGTGATAAAGAAAATTACTCAAATAGTCAGCTTGATGGAGTTGGGACTCGGTGGAGCTCCATAGTTGTGTTCTTCAGTTATGATGCACGACTTGGACTCTTCCTGATCACATGCTCTTATTTATTTATTTATTTTTTAACGATTCATATAAACGTTTTTCTTTTAGATGTGATAATGCATGACAATGCTTGTACTGATGCAACTATTATATCAACATTCGAAAACAAAAGGAATTTTTTTTTATTTTAATTTTTTATGAGCAATATACTAATTTAAGTCTCAAGTCTCACAGCTTCTAATTAACAAACTTAAAGTACGTTTGGTGTTAAGGTTTAGATTGTAAAATTTAAATTTAAATTGAACTGTGCGTTTGATGAGACATTTAAAGTACAAGAATATTAAAAAGTGTAAAAACTTTAAATATATTCGAAAAAAAAAATCAATATTAACCTCGTTTCGTTCATCTTAAAATTCTATGCAATTTAAAGTAAAAAAAATCATCTTATTTAGATTTATATATGTAAATTTATGGACTTTTAAAGTTTGAGTTAACGATAAATCGTGAAACTGAGATTAATTTTTCAGAAAAGATAAAAATTAAATTGTAATTTATTATTCAAATATTAACACCAAGCACCCTTTAAATTGTACAATTAAAAAAGAAACCGTATCCCCGTAAATAACTAGGATATGGACTTGTACCCTTTATCTATTGTGCACCATTTGTGGTAACCAAAAAGAAAAGAGTGTTGTCAAATTTTTATCAAAAGAAAAATATATAAGCCAACTCTAACTCACACGAGAAGTGGCAGATACGATATCAAGCTCCGGCCGTGGTGTTTTCGAATCTTCAGTTGCTGATCATCAGTGCCCCTGCCTGTCAAAAAAATAAAATAAAAAAATAAAAAATAAAAAAAAAGTAAACACATCATTTGATCTTACGAAATGGTAACACGTACGGTGTTGCAGGATTAACCAACACAGTCCCTTGCATTATTATATTTCAATAGAGCAACGATATTCTTATAATTAGTGACCATCATCACGTTTTTTAGCACCTATCATAACTTAACATTAACATGATGTAATAAACTCCTGAGTTCACAAACTATAAAATGGGATCCATATAATGGTAAACCTCTATCCAACTTACTTTAAAAGAATAAAATATCTAGCGATGATAAGTAAAAAAAAAAAAAAAAAAAACTATTAAGGATCTAATCTTTAAAAAAAAAAAAAAAACTATGATAGAGAATAATTGATATTAAAAGTAATTAGCACTAATTATCTAATTACTGTGGATACTAGTTAGCTTTCTATATATAATTAGCACCTGAAGACTCTTGTAGAGGCTAGCCCGACCCGGTTAATGCAAGATAGCAGAGAGTTAGAATGAAGAGAAATTATTCAGACCGCGGTACTTAATTTAGATTAGTAATAGAGATAACATTAACATATCACCTATAAATATCAAATGTTAATTCAATGAGTATATCACATAAGTATGATATGGTCGGATGATGTCGTGCTCACCTTGGTGCTATCGCAGAACTGTGACAGAGGCTCGAAGTGTTCAATCATCGATAGTCTTTGGCCGGCCACAATTCTGCAGTACTCTTCATTATCCTCGCAAATCTGCAACAATATCGCCACCGTAATCTCCTTCAGACTCCGCCAACCCGTTTTAATTAACTTCACCAGCGCTGGAATTCCCTGCTGCTCCGCCAAGGCCGCTATTGCAGCCGGCAATGAAACCAGAAGGCTCAACAAGTACACCGTCTTCTCCACCATGTCCGGATCGAGATCTTCCATGAATTTCACCAGTGGCTTCATGATTCCCGCGTGGACGGCCCTGAGTTTGTTGTCTTTCACCGAACACAGACCATAAAGAGCCGTCGCAGCGTCCTTCTTCCCATTCTTACATCCGCTCTCCAGAAGTCTCACCAGCAGCGGAATTGCCCCGGCCCATCCTATTGATATCTTGCGGTGCTGCTCATCATCCCCACCTCGTGAGAGGTGAAAGAGCGCGGAAGCCGCGTTCCGCTTCACCCTTGAGGTCCCCTTGTCAAGCAGTTGAACCAGAGGCTTAAACGGTTTCGATGAAACTATAAAGCTTTTTGTTCGCCTCACACAGCGAGAGGTTCAGAATAGAGATGACTCCGTCTTCCTGAAGCTTAACATCAGAGGACGACAAAAGCGAAATCAATGGTTTAGTGGCCCCAGCTTTGGCTATCTTCAATCGATCATTATCAGAATTGTCCTTCGTGAGCTTTCTGATCACCTTTGCAACAGGCTTCTGCTCTTCAATCGAAGGAGACTCGAGGTTGGCAACGAGTACACGTATCAGATCGTTGGAGTACATTTGTGACGACGTCGTAGGTACATCTTCGGAGGTGTCCCTGGAGGTGGAACAACCAGCTTCGCCAGCACCGATGGTCGCTGTCGCACCATTAAAATTCACCTGTGGTCTAAGGGTTTCAATATCATTTACAACCATAGAAGAGACTGATATAAATATCCCATCAGTTGGAACTTTGTCCCCGGCACTAAGAGGAACAACATGACGACCAAGTACATCATAAGCCGATATCTTGTGACTGCAACCCTCTCCAGTAACCTGAACGTTAATTTTTTTCTGCTCCCCATCCAAGTCCTTGAACAGCAAAATAGAATGCTGTCTGTAATTTCTTGTTGCTGTTACAAATACAACAAGCAAAACACTAGCAACTATACTTATAAGTCCTAGACTATTATGTTAAAAACCCTTGGGCCATCCTTCGTTAAACAGGCTAACAACCAGAGAAACAAAGGCACAAGCGCAAAGTATGAGGATTTTAGTGCGTTGATGGGCTTCCCACACTAAGGTTAGAAAAACCTTGACTGAGTTTTGATCGGATCCATTTTTACCCAGCAGTACTAGCGCAAAAGAAGGGGTCCCACCAGTTGCTGATGATGTACTAGCATGCCTGTTTGAAGTAGTCCTCTCAACTCCACCGTCGACATTCAGCTTATTCACCACGTCATCGTCTGTGACTATGGATTCCAATTCCACTTTTGAAGCAGAAGCTTCAGCAATACCCTATATCTATTGTGCACCATTTGTGGTAACCAAAGAGAAAAGAGTGTTGTCAAATTTTTATCAAAAGAAAAATATATAAGCCAACTCTAACTCGCACGAGAAGTGGCAGATACATATCAAGCTCCGGCCGTGGTGTTTTCGAATCTTGGGTTGCTGATCAGCTCTATCAGTGCCTCTGCCTGTCAAAAAAATAAAATAAAATAATAAAAAATAAAAAATAAAAGTAAACACATCATTTGATCTTACGAAATGGTAACACGTACGGTGTTGCAGGATTAACCAACACAGTCCCTTGCATTATTATATTTCAATAGAGCAACGATATTCTTATAATTAGTGACCATCGTCACGTTTTTTAGCACCTATCATAACTTAACATTAACATGATGTAATAAACTCTTGAGTTCAGAAACTATAAAATGAGATCCATATAATTATAAACCTCTATCCAACTTACTTTAGAAGAATAAAGCTCTTATTTGGTTCACCATTTAAACTCAAATCTTTTATCTCAGTTTTTATCTTTTTCTGAAAATTTTTTTTGTCTTTTCTGAGAAGTCAACAAAAATTACTATTGAAACTTAAAATTTCCAACTCAAACTGATAAACCAAACGGATCCAAAATATCTAGCGATGATAAGTTAAAAAAAAAAAAAACTAGTAAGGATCTAATCTTTAAGGAAAAAAGAAAAAAAAAACTATGATAGAGAATAATTGATATTAAAAGTAATTAGCACTAATTATCTAATTACTGTGGATACTAGTTAGCTTTTTATATATAATTAGCACCTGAAAGTCTTGTAGAGTCTAGCAGGCTGGCCCGACCCGGTTAATGCAAGATAGCAGAGAGTTAGAATGAAGAGAAATTATTCAGACCGCGGTACTTAATTTCGATTAGTAATAGAGATAACATTAACATATCACCTAGAAATATCGAATGTTAATTCGATGAGTATATCACATAAGTATGATATGGTCGGATGATGTCGTGCTCACCTTGGTGCTATCGCAGAACTGTGACAGAGGCTCCAAGTGTTTAATCATCGATAGTCTTTGGCCGGCCACAATTCTGCAGTACTCTTCATTATCCTGGCAAATCTGCAACAATATCGCCACCGTAATCTCCTTCGGAAGCCGCCAACCGATTTCTATTATCTTCACCAGCGCTGGAATTCCCTGCTGCTCCGCCAAGGCCGCTGCTGCATCCGGCAATGAAACCAGAAGGCTCAACACGCACACCGTCTTCTCCAACATGTCCCGATCGAAATCTTCCATGAATTTCACCAGTGGCTTCATGATTCCCGAACGGACGGCCCTGAGCTTGTTGTCTTTCACCGAACACAGACCGTAAAGAGCCGTCGCAGCGTCCTTCTTCCCATCAGTACATCCGCACTCCAGAAGTCTCACCAGCAGCGGAATTGCCCCCAACCATCCTATTGACGTCTTGCGTTGCTTCTCATCATCCCCACCTCGTGAGAGGTGAAAGAGAGCGGAAGCCGCTTTCCTCTTCGCGCTTAAGGTCCCCTTGTCAAGCAGTTGAACCAGAGGCTTAAACGGTTTCGATGAAACTATGAGCTCCTTGTTCTCCTCACACAGCGAGAGGTTCAGAATAGAGGTAACTCCGTCTTCCTGAAGCTCATCATCAGTGGACGACAAAAGCGAAATCAATGGTTTAATGGCCCCAGCTTTGGCTATCTTCAATCGATCGTTATCAGAATTGTTCTTGGTGAGCTCTCTGATCACCTTAGCAGCTCCCTTCTGCTCTTCAATCGAAGGGGACTCGAGTTTGGCAACGAGTACACGTATCAGATCGTTGGAGTACATTTGTGACGACGTCGTAGGGATCTAGAGAGAGAGAGAGAGAGAGAGAGAGAGAGAGAGATCTGGTGAGATGTAGATCGGTAAAGTTTAAATGGAAGGAGATTATGGCTATAAAGGGGAAGTGAAAAGACTGCTTAAGACGAAGAGAGAGATATAATGGAATATTCCAAACATGTAACCCCACTTAATTTATTTAATAATTCGGCTTCATAAATGACCGGTTTGAAAAAATGTGGCCCTCTTTTTTATTTTTTATTTTTATTTTTTATATAGTGTCCTCTCCTCTCATCACAGAGCTTGTGATTGGACCCATATTTTTTATTCGTTGTCGCTTATCAAAGATGGGTTTGCTTTTTCTTCTTCTTTTTTTGTTTTCCTCTCTCTCTCTCCTCGTGTAAGTGTTTTTTTTTTTTTTTTTAAAGATAAAGTTACGGTAGAATTTATTTTATATATTCTGTTAATAAAATTTATTTTTAAACTGAATTAAATTGATTGATATATATATTTTTTATGTATAATAATTATAATAGACATTATCTTATAACAGTATAAACTAAAAAATTAAAAAATAACCTCCAAATTCCAAAAAATAAAAATAAAAATCAAGGGCTCGATTTCTGCACCTGGCAGAGGAATATCACTGATGCTCGTCGTGTGATTGTAATATTACAATTTCGAATTGAGGGGCAATTTTTTATTTTTTGACATAAATGAAGAGCTTTTTTTTTTTTTTTTTTTTGGGTTCCAGAGGTGATGAAGCCTCTGTGATATTGCTAATGTTTGAGAATCAGAAAACAAATGGAAAAAGAAAGGAAGAAGAAGATGATGGAAATAAATTGATGAAGATTCGTGGCTTTGGAAATCGAGAACCACGATGGAAGAAAAGCAAGTAAAAGTAAGTGGGGTCCATCAAAAAATAAGTACCCAAAAAAATAGTGAGATGCAAGTGATTTGGAGCTTTGTCCACACGGCACAAATTAGTTTTCTCCATTTGGAATCGTGAGAAAAATTACTAGGGCCAAATGGCAGCCCTCTATGAGATTATTTACCTCTGAAACTGAAAAAATCTGGTAAGAAAAGTTGTGCAGCTATGAAACGAGACATGAGTAAGCTGGCTTTTGACAGAGTCAGACTGGCTTTTTTTTTTTTTTCGTCATCATTGAGTCTCTCTCATCCAAGAAGAGGCATTAGAGAAGGCGATCCTCCTCCTTCATTCCTCTTTTTAGCATGTGTGTAAAGGACTTTCAACTAAGGTTGTATGTTGAACAACATCTAACATTCATTGGTATTGAATATTTGGAATTAGTAGTGCTAAAAAAAAAAAGATAAAAAAAACATAATATGTATAATTAAAAAAAAAAAAGCTACGGATTCGGTTATTTTCAGTTTCAGACTACGCTCAAATCTTCATAAGATAATTACTCAAACAGTCAACTTGGTGGAGTTGGGACTCGGCGGAGCGCCCTACCTAGTCGCATCGGTGGACTTGGTGGGACTCGGTGGAACATAGTCAGACTATGTTCTTTCAATTATGATGCACAACTTGGACTTTTCCTGATCACATTCTCTTATTTATTTATTTTATTTTTTTTAACGTTTTTTTAGATGTGACAATGTACAACGATGCTTGCATTGATGCAAATAGGACAAGAAAAAGGATTTTTTTTTTTTTAATGAGCACTATACTAATTTAACAAACTCAGCATGCATTTGGTATTGAGATTTAGATCGTAGAATTTGTATTTAAATTGAATTGTGTATTTGATAAAACATTTGAAGTGCTAGAATTAAAAAGTGTAAAAACTTAATATTGAGTTCACAAACTATAAAATGGGATCCATATAATTGTAAACCTCTATCCAACTTACTTTAAAAGAATAGAATATCTAGCGATGATAAGTAAGTAAAAAAAAAAAAAAAACTATTAAGGATCTAATCTTTCAAAAAAAAAAAAAGAAAAAAAAAACTATGATAGAGAATAATTGATATTAAAAGTAATTAGCACTAATTATCTAATTACTGCGGATACTAGTTAGCTTTTTATATATAATTAGCACCTGAAGACTCTTGTAGAGTCTAGCAGGCTGGCCCGACCCCGGTTAATGCAAGATAGCAGAGAGTTAGAATGAAGAGAAATTATTCAGACCGCGGTACTTAATTTAGATTAGTAATAGAGATAACATTAACATATCACCTAGAAATATCAAATGTTAATTCGATGAGTATATCACATAAGTATGATATGGTGGGATGATGTCGTGCTCACCTTTTGCTTGGTGCTATCGCAGAACTGTGACAGAGGCTCCAAGTGTTCAATCATCGATGGTCTTTGGCCGGCCACAATTCTACAGTACTCTTCATTATCCTGGCAAATCTGCAACAATATCGCCACCGTAATCTCCTTCGGACGCCGCCAACCGATTTCTATTATCTTCACCAGCGCTGAAATTCCCTGCTGCTACTTCAAGGCCGCTATTGCAGCCGGCAATGAAACCAGAAGGCTCAACAAGGACACCGTCTTGTCCACCATGTCCGGATCCAGATCTTCCATGAATTTCACCAGTGGCTTCATGATTCCCGCGTGGACGGCCCTGAGTTTGTTGTCTTTCACCGAACACAGACCGTAAAGAGCCGTCGCAGCGTCCTTCTTCCCATTCTTACATCCGCTCTCCAGAAGTCTCACCAGCAGCGGAATTGCCCCCGCCCATCCTATTGATATCTTGCGGTGCTGCTCATCATCCTCACCTCGTGAGAGGTGAAAGAGAGCGGAAGCTTAAACGGTTTCGATGAAACTATAAGCTTTTTGTTCGCCTCACACAGCGAGAGGTTCAGAATAGAGATGACTCCGTCTTCCTGAAGCTTAACATCAGAGCACGACAAAAGCGAAATCAATGGTTTAGTGGCCCCAGCTTTGGCTATCTTCAATCGATCATTATCAGAATTGTCCTTCGTGAGCTTTCTGATCACCTTTGCAGCTGTCTTCTGCTCCTCAATCGAAGGAGACTCGAGGTTGGCAACGAGTACACGTATCAGATCGTTGGAGTACATTTGTGACGACGTCGTAGGGACATCTTCGGAGGTGTCCCTGGAGGTGGAACAACCGGCTTCGCCAGCACCGATGGTCGCTGCCGCACCATTAAAATTCACCTGTGGACTAAGGGTTTCAATATCATTTACAACCACAGAAGAGCCTGATATAAATATCCCATCAGTTGGAACTTTGTCCCCAGCGCTAAGAGGAACAACATGACGACCAAGTACATCATAAGCCGATATCTTGTGACTGCAACCCTCTCCAGTAACCTGAACGTTAATTTTTTTCTTCTCTCCATCCAAGTCCTTGAACAGCAAAATAGAATGCTGTCTGTAATTTCTTGTTGCTGTTACAAATACAACAAGCAAAATACTAGCAACTATACTTATAAGTCCTAGACTATTATGGTAAAAACCATTGGGCCATCCTTCGTTAAACAGGCTAACAACCAGAGAAACAAAGGCACAAGCGCAAAGTATGAGGATTGTAGTGCGTTGATGGGCTTCCCACACTAAGGTTAGAAAAACCTTGACTGAGTTTTGATCGGATCCATTTTTACCCTGCAGTACTAGTGCAAAAGAAGGGGTCCCACCAGTTGCTGATGATGTACTGGCATGCCTGTTTGAAGTAGTCCTCTCAACTCCACCGTCAACATTCAGCTTATTCACCACGTCATCGTCTGTGACTATGGATTCCAATTCCACTTTTGAAGCAGAAGCTTCAGCAATAGGCTTCTGCTGTCGGTTTCAACAGAAGAAGCCCAAAAAAAAAAAAAAAAAAATCATCAACCTGCAAGTCGAGTATAATATGCATGGCAGAGATTAATTGCTTAACGTTTCTCATTATTTTCATCTATTCTAGCTAGCATTAGGTTTGGCCCCGAATTTCAGACCTGCATAATCAACCCGGATCTGCACTACCTTAATTAATTAGCATCATGTATACCTATGACATGGTAGCAAATATATCTGAGACATAATTTTACATCTGACTGCATTAAAATATATAGAATTCAATCACCCACCTCTAGTTTAAAAAAACAATAATAATAAGAAGACATTCCATTGACCAAAAAAAAAAAGTGCAATTTCTAATGACAACTATTCTGATCACGGAGTTCAACAAACCAGAAATACTCAAGAGACTCGTAGAACAAAAATTTAATGAGCCAGAAAGGCTTACATTCTCTAGACCTCAAGATTACGAGCATCGTCCATACTCTCGGTGCCATTGGAATACATATACACCTATATGTATTCTCCAAAACACGTTTACATATATGTATATTTATACCCATCTTGTTAAGGTCTTCTGTCCTTAGCTACACACGTAACATCGATCTCCTAAATAAGTGGTTAATAAAACTACATGTACCGTGATACACTACTTTTTCTATTAAAAAGATCTTTTATTACTAAATGTACTGTGATCAGATTTCGATTATCTCTGTCGACTCCTTCAATGAATGATATTCTCATGAACAAATGGAATATTTTAAAACTTTTTTCTTTAATTTTTCCACCAAAAAAAAAAAAAAAGTAGGCAGTGAAACCTGATTAAATGGTTTGGTATCGGTGAAGGTCCTCAAAAGGGTCCAGATCCAGTTTCTCTGTCTCTGAGGCGGAAAACCTAGCTCCACCTACACATATGATTGCCGAGCAGTTTGAACCCCATCAAATGAAAGTTCTCGTCTGCCTTTTGGCAAAAGGGGGTTAAAAAAAAAAAAAAAAAAGCAACAACAACAAAAGAAACAAACAAACAAAAAAAGGGCATTCATAACTCAAACTTATCAATGACAGCTTCAAAGATTGGAAAGATTTTTACATTTTTCATTCATATTTATTTTGTAGAGCCTATAATTCATACATATCTTTGAATAATCTGAAAAATTGGGAAATAGCAATTTATAATTTGCAGTAAGTCATCTACAATCTTGGATTTGAAAAAATGGAGAGTGAATAAGTTTTATATATATTTATAAAGAACTCTCCCCTGGGACTCAAAAAAATTCTTTACAAACATCACTACAGAAGTACTGTATTACTATATCATTCAAGCATCCTTACGAATAGAGGAAAGCAACAAGATACTATAACACACGATCATTCAAATATACTCACAAACATTAATACAGAAGTATTAAATAATTAAAAAAAAAACTACATGATCTTGATCGATGTAATGAGTGATTGGAAAACAATTTTCAGAAGGAAACAACAAGATAAAACACGTGATCATTAAAAATCTTCACAAACATCAATACGAAGTACTGTGTAATTAAAAAAAAAAAAAAAAGCTACATGATCTCGATCAATGTAATTAGAGAACCAAGTATATGTTTGGAAAGTAATTTGTAGAAAAAAGCAACAAGATAAAAATCTGAACTTAAAAAAAAAAAAAACAATATATGGAGGGGATAAAAAAAATTCCCACTCAAATTTATTGAAATGATAAAACAAAAACAAAACAAAAAAAAAAAAAAACAAAAACAAAAATAAAACAAAACAAAACAATTCTACGGAGAAGACATATAAACCCAACCAAAATTGTATCCATAAATCCTCTCTTTTACTATTTGGAGAAAAACACTTGAAAACCACATTTTTTGCAAGATTAATATACCTGGTCTGATTGTTCGATCATAGCCTCAGATTGGGTGCCCTCGCATAGAGAATCAAGGAAATCGGTCCGATCTGATCTGCCGGAAAATAGAAGTTCCGGCATCTCCGAAACACTTCCTCATGAGTTCTCTTAATGAACTCCATGCTACCTCGTCGGCAAAAACAAGATGTACAACACACTTATTGGCACACCCCCACACTATTGTTAATGAAATTGGAACCACAGGAGCTAAAATAGCAAGAAAAAAGCAAGCAAGCAATAAAAAATAAATAAAAATTAAAGAACTAAATATATAGGAAAAAACTCACGAGAATGGGATAAGATTTCTCTTTCTTCCTTCTATCTGATCTCTCTGTCTCTCTGTCTCTCTGTCTTATTGTTAGATTTAGAGATTAAACGGGATGACAAAGCAGGAGTACTTAGGTTTTGTCTAGTGATTTGTTCATCTCAAATTAAAATATATATTTTTATCTTAATTTTTATTTTTTTCTAAAAAAAATTTTATCTTTTATAAAAAATTAATAAAAATTTTCAAACGCAATTTATAGAAACAAACTCTTATAAAGGAGTTGTTTGATTCATAAGTTCGAACTCAAATTTTTCAACTCAATTTTTATCTTTTTCTGAAAAAGTTTTGTCTGTTTTAAAAAAATCAACAAAAATTACTATTAAAACTTAAAAATCTTAACTCAAACTCAAACTCAAACATCAAACATCTCCTAAATTATCTCTCCATCCCCTCCATCTTCTGGATCCTTCTGTGACAATTGTGTGTAGGAGTTTGTAGAGATGTACGATGGGTAGGTCGGTTTTAGTTGGAGTTCAAGTCCCCAATACCGTGGGTGGGTAAGGCGGGTTTCTTTATGGCAACAAGTTTATTGAGCGTTTTTTAGGGTTTTCTTTTATTTTTTATTTTTTATTTTTTCGGTCATTTATTAAACCAATTCCGTAAATTTTGGATAACGGATTACTTCTAGTCCTTTAGAGCTAACATCTTAATCATTTGACAGTACTAATAATGACTAAGCATTAAAAACCTAAAATAAAAAAAAAGGAAAAAGTGAAAATATACAATTAATCTGATATGTTAACTAACGTATCAAAACAAAATAATATTACTACAAGTCTTTGACTTTGTGTCAGCCTAATATGTGAGTAAAAGTAAAGACTTTCCTGGCGAGACAAAGATATAATTTTTTTTTTAATAGCAAAAACGTTAGTGACAAAATATTTTAATCACCAAAAAAAAAAAAAAAAAGCTTTCGGAGAGTAATTTTTTTGTGATTAAAATACTTAATAGTCAATCATAATCGAGTGTAATATTTGCGACTAAAAGTATGTTTAAAAAGATTGATTCATAATAAGTTGTCACAAAATGTAGCATTTGATCACAAAATATATATAGATATAAATAACTATGATGCCTTAGAAAAAATAATATTATGTGATGGAAAGATAAGGTTAGTTACCAGAAAAAAACTCCATTAATTGAATATTTGGTGAGAAGAATATTTATCACCCGTTATTAATTAAAAATGAACAATCCAAGGCTAACAAATAAACTAAACAATCTAAGTACTCTATCAATTATTGTAACATGTGCGTAGATAACAATAAGAAAAATATATTAAGTACCATAATCCAACTGATAATCATTATACATGCGCGCTTTATAAAATTTTACATATGAAAGTTTCATAAAAGGAAAAAATCATGATGGTCCTTAGTTTTCTTCTGTCTATAGAATTATATCCCGTCTTAAAACTAGTTGTACCAAATCTAGTCCATGAAACTAATTAAAAATATGTCAAAATTTGTTCCTCGAATTGATTAATAGACGGAAACATTAAAAGGCCACTTGATTAGTCCACTTGAGTTGGATTTTTAGAGTTACTTTGATTGGAGTTGAATTAAGTTTTGAAATTGTACGTTTGGTTGAAAATAAAATATTTAGAGTTAAAAAGTGTAAAAACTTGAAATATATTTAGGCCTCGTTTGTTTCGTGAGTTCAAAGTTAAAATTTTCATATCAATCTTTGTCTTTTTCTGAAAAAGTTTTTTGTCTTTTCTGAAATGTCAACAAAAATTACTATTGAAATTAAAAATTTCTGACGTAAACTCATTCACCAAATGAGAAAGAAAATATGAACATTAATTTTGTTTCGTTTCTCTTGAAATTTTATGTAATTTTTTAAAAAGAACAAAATTACTTCATCAAATAATAAAATTATAGACTTTTAAAATTATTTTAAAGTTAAAGTAGAGATTTGAATTGTGAAAATGAGGTTATTTAAAAAAGAAAAAGATAAAAAACAATTCGAACCGGTTGGTACCCGAGCTAAATTTGGATAGTTCAACTATTTGACGAGTTGATATTGTCCTTTGAATCTTACTGGGGCCACCGTCGAGGGAAAAATTGGGTTTTTTTTTTAGGTAAGAAAAGTTCGGGTTTTCTGTTGTAACAGTGTAGAAAGGTCAAAGGATAGCTTTTTTTTTTTTTTTTTTTTGGGCACTCTAATTTTTATTTCGTAATGATGGAAAAAATCATATAAACACACGATCTGAATCCCAAATAAGTCCAAAGTTGACAGCAACAACTAAGGCAGAGTTTGCCAACGTGTTCATTTTGCTTACAAATCTCTTAACTATATATATATATATGTATATATAAATATCTATATTTAAAAGAGTCAATAATTCTTTAGATCATATTTTTCTTGCTTATCACGTCCACATGATACCCACATCATCATTACGCGGATTTTTTTTTTGCTTTGTTTGTTTATTCTGTACTTACAACATACAAATAATGTGTCAAAATAAAATAAATGCAAATTATATGACGTGATTGTTGTCTAAATTGTTTTAAATTCAAATTATGTAGAATTAATGTTGCACTCATATGATGGCTAGGTTCATTACACTGGTAAGCATACTGACCACCCAAAAAAAAAAATATTAGGAAAAAAAAAAAGAAAAAAATTATCTAAATAATCACCTTTTTTAATCAATTAATTAATATGATACAAAATTTTCATTCTTATTCAATATCACATAAATTTTAATTAACTTTAATATAATATTATAAAATATTAATTTAGTGTTAATTTTTTATATATTAATATAATAATTTTTAAATTTATATTATTAAGATATTTTTCTTAAAAAAAAAAAAAAGTGTTGGACCTGTGCCAAGGCCCACCCCGAAAGCCTTTAGATTCACCACTCCGTACAACTAGCTAGGGGGAGGTCAAGAGAGATTCATGGAATGGGCAGGCAGTTACGGACAAGTAGTCATAATAAAAAGATAGAGAGAGAAAGATAAAAAAGTTGGGCAAAGAGCCAATGAAGGCAACATGATAAAGGAATTGAATATCAGGTAATAGACAGTTATGAAAGAGTTTGTGAATACGAGGAAAATAATGGACTGACCTTATAATGATTGAAGGGTAATCCATCTCCCATAGTCATCATAATTATTGAGTAAGGAGGTTGTACTTTTCCTTTTCATCTTTTTCCTTTTTATTAAATTGTAATAGAAGAATTAGAATTCTATGTTTTTTTTAATATAATCAGATGTAACATTATTATTAGATTATTAATTTCATTGACATCATATTCAACATTATTTTATTAATTTTTCTCATAATATTCCGTTATGAAAGCGCTCAACAATAAACATGTATAATCTCGAAAGATGAAGTCAATAAATTTCTTTAGGGGGTTTAAATTAAGACAAAGTACAGCTAAATTAATAATCTAATATATACTTATATTTTAGAGGACTTCCCTTCAAAAAAGATTTAGGAGGATAAAAGAGGAAAGATAGAAGAAATTAATATTTTTCTAAAAACTATAAAATGGGCCACCATGGCCCTGGGGCTGTAGCCCTCTAGACCCATGGTGGTTGCGTCCTGACGATCTTCGACTCTTTCGCATCATTCCTAAAAATCTAAATATGTTATATCGTTTTAATTCATATAATGCTATAATTATAGCCAGCTAACAATATATTTTTTGGAAAGACCAATTTATATAGATTTATTCTTATTCACTTTGAACACAAGATTATCTAAATTGCGCTATATATATCACTACACTCTAAGTTTTAGTTATATTTTAATATGGGTGATTTGAATTATTGCTCTTGAAAATTGATTTTTTTTTTTTAATTATTACTCAAATGTAACAATTTCATTTTTTTTTAAATACCTTCCAGATAAGTATAAATGTTTAAAAATCCAATTAAGATGGCCAAAATAAATAAATAAACATGTCTATTTGATTAGCTATTTCCATAAAATTTTTTTTTTCTATTTTTCAACGTAAGACTTCCACACAAGAGAACTGACTTGAACAAAAAACATAAACACTTCTACTTGATGGGCTGCTTTCATAATTTTTTTTTTTTTTTTTTTCTATTTTACAATGGTATGACTTCCAAAAATGTAAGACGTCAAATATTGTTTGGGTAATTGTAATAAACAGTATTTTCTGAAAATAATTAACATATATAGTAAGATTTTAAAATATTTGAAATAAATAGAAAATTTATTTGGTAAATGAAAATTTATTAAGTAAATAGTAAATTTAATAGGTAAATTACCTATTTACAAGACGTAAATAAAAAATTTACTTGATAATAAATTTGTTATTTACTATTATTTATTTCAATTATTTCATGAAAATTTACTTCTTTCTCCCTAATTATTTCTTAACCCGGTAGAAATTGCCAAACGCAAAATTAGGCACTTTTTTTAAAGTTAATATTTACATCACCATACTAAAATACTTCAAATTTTTTATTTTACTGGTTGAAATGGAATTCATATAACAAGGAAATAAACGTGCTTAGATTTCTCAACAGAAATATGACATCTTAACCTCACTGCCCATCTCAAGGCATTGGGCCATTTGAACGGCTTAGGAATTAGGATTCATTCCTAACCAGCAAGCACCCAAACGACTAGTGAAATGGGCTCTGCGAGGACCTGTGTAGGAACAAATTCAAAGACATCTTATTGGACCAAAATTGATATTTTTTTAAATAAATTATTTACATTGCTTAAATAAATTATAAAGTAATAAGTCTTGCAATATGTATTTATGTTGTCTTGTTTATTTTTCTTATTCATGTAAAGTCACTCCTTTTACATGTCTATTACTAATCTTTAAACAGCAATTTATCCATAAAATTTCTCCTCTGTAGCGCTTCAAGGTTATTAGTAAATATATTATTTGGCTCTTTATTTTTTATGTATATTTGACACCTAGTTTATTTTACATAGTTGTAGAATATGTATTGTCAATGTAATTATTTCTCTGAAATAAATCTTTAATTTTTTTTTCTCTCTTCCAGTGATCATGAGTCTAGTATCTGAACAGTATATGTGCATACATGTATATATGCATATATATATATATATATATTAATTTTTTCACATCCTTGATATTCATGGACTGTCATGACATTGGAATATTCTGGTTACGTGATACGTACACACATAATATTTTTATAACGCACGACATGTTTTGAAATAAAGATTTACCGTTGGAATGAAAAATTGCAAAACTAGCACAGGACAAATGTTATGCTAACTAAAAAATCAAGTTCCAACAAACAAAAACCTCTGGTCATCTCTGATCATAAGAGAACTAAACTCAGGTAAGCAACCAGAAACTGGAAACACACACCTATGACTCGCATTGCTTCTCACAATAATGCAATATTATTACTGAGAAATTAAATTAATATATGGTAGTACATAAGATATCATCTCAGCAATATTTACTCGAAATTTCGAGATCGTATTGATTCATCTTTGTAGAGAAATGGATGAACATAAATTAGCATCTGGAATTCATGAACGTGACATGACCCTCCTCTTTCGTCCGGGCTTAGGACCGGCTGTGTACAAAAATTGTCGCTCCACGTGGACTTGACACAGGCAGAGTTATCATGTCGCAACCGCTATGACCCCGATTAAATTGTTCATCAAGGTTCATAGGGTTGCAGTCTAGTCTTGTCATAGTGAATCACTCTGATAAAATTAGATCAAGTAAATATCAGAGTAATATATAGCTGGAGAGAATATTGGACAGTAATCTTTTTGTTACGGTGATCTACCATGACAAATTGGTGAGGACTATTTGACGATTGATATGATTGAGATTAGCATGCACATGGCGAAAGCTAGCCAACCTATCCAAGTAACCGGAAAGGAAGATAGTAGACATCATAAAGAACCCCATTGCAGCAAATACGTACAGAGGCAACTTTGTCAATGGTGGATATATTGACAAAGATTGGTTTATATTGACTTCTGTATAGATTTTTTAGATTTTCTTTTGAGGAAAGATATATTTTTAGATGTAATATTTTGAGATATGATTTATTTTAGGATGCCTTTTGGGATGTGATATATATTTATATATATATTTTTTAGACCTTAAATATATATTTATATATATATATATATATTTTAGGATGCCTTTTGGGATATGATATATATATATTTAGACCTGAAATTTAATTATCTTACTGGATTTAACCTCGTCAAGTTGGATATATTGATAAAGATAGCCTTATTTGTGTATTCCCCACTCTATATATGCTCTCCATCTCGCCTATAAATTACAGTTGAATAAAATTATTATTATTATTATTATTTTTTGTGCCAAAAGTCAAATCCATTGGGAAAACGATTTAAGAGATCGCACAATACAAATCCCAAAACAATATGAAGAAAGTTTCTTTCAACAATTTAACTTCCTTGGTTGTCTTTCTGGCCATCATTGCTTGTTAGTATTTCTCCATATGGCCCTGCACATTCACACACACACAAACTAAAAAAAAAAAAAAAAAGGAAGAAAAAAATGGAAAACTTGTTAGACATCTAGAGATTATTAATGCAGGCAAAACCTCTAGAGATTACAAGAGGAGCTTACTAATGAAATAATAAGATCTGTTTAGTCTTCAATCTCTCGTTTCTTTAGTGAAAGTGAGGAACCATTGACATTAAAGTTGCATCATATAAAAGATAAGAAGGAGGTTGTCTATTAATGCAACATTTTTTCAAGCCATACCATGTATTTCACACAGAATTCTGAAAACTGAAATGAAGACTGTGGTACCGTTCTCTTAAATCACTCGCATTTTTCAGTTAGTTTTAATTCCTTTCCTTTTCTTTTAAAATATATTGATGTTTTCTTTTTCTGTCGTTTTACCATCTCAATGTCGTTTTCTTAACCTTTTTCCAGGTTACATCATATTTGATGTTAACAATGACATCGTTTTTCTTAACTCTTTCATCAAGGGGTGTCGTTTCAAACTTCAAATTGTTCTCCACTTGTCCTCGTTCAGTCGTTCCACGATAATGGTGTCGTTTTCAATTGCACATTCTCAAAGCAAACAAACAGCCAGAAATGAAATATGCATGGACGTTTAAAATCTTCACTTCTGTGTTTGAGCAATTATTGTATTTTTTTTCCCCTAGTGGAGTCCTTTTCTGAAGTTATTGCGTTCTCCCGTTGTCGTTTCCTTCTTTCATTGCGAGTTTTCCTATTGATATTGATTTGAAAGTTGTGATCGTTTTCTAAAAGGTGTCGTTTCTTAAATTACGTTCTTCGTTGAGTTTATTATCGTTCTATCTTTTTCCAACTCGTTGCTTTCAGGGGCTATTGTCCTTTTTAAAGTTCTTGTTGTTTCTCAGTTATTTTGGTTAGATATGTCGGTTTTTAATTATTGTCCTCTATTATATGGGTGTCGTTTTCTTGATCTAAATGATGTCGTTTTTCGAGATCGTTTTGGCCTTTCAAGAGTTTAATGTCCGTTTTCTGGAAGTGAAAGTTTTTTCATCTGATCTTGTGTTTTTAAGGGTGTTGTCGTTTATCTTGTTGTTTATGAACTTTAAGCAATCGAACAAGAGCACTCCAAGACAAAAATTCTTCCAAAAAAATTACGAAGACATTAAAAACATACTAACACGCAGTTGAAAGAGATTTTTAAAAAAATTTCCTAATGACAAGGGCTATCGAAATATAACATCTTTTATACAAGAGAAATTAGGTGAAATGACGAGTTTTGATCACCTATTGAAAAAAAAAGGTTTTTCTTTTTAGTTTTAAAAAATGGACGGTAGCCATTAAAATAGTTAAAATGCTGGTTTTAGGAAGAGGAGCAGGAGTTATTCAAAGAGAAGAGGAAGAGGCAGGGGAAGAGGAAGAGGAAGAGGAAGAGGAATCATTATTCACCGCGAAGAAGAAGAAGAAGAAGAAGAAGTGGAATAGGAAGAGGAAGAGGAATCATTATTCACCAAGAAGTGGAATCATTATTCCCAGAGGAGAAGAAGAAGAAGAAATTATTCACAGGTAATGAAGAAGAATTCACAGGTAATGACCTCGAAGTTCAAAAAAGAAGTGTAAATTGTTAGTCTGGTCCCTAAACTTTTAACCTTGTGCAACTTTGATAATTAATCTTTTTTTCGTAACTGGAATGTCCCCTATTTAAAAGTTACTACAATAGTTATTTCTATTAATTTTTTGACAGAATCCGTTAGTAATTAGCTTCACTTTTTGATCAAATTACTAACGCATTTCATCTAAAAATTCACAGAAATGACTATTGTAGTAATATTTTGATAACCTAAGGACAATCTTTGTTTTGTTTTGTTATGTTTTTTTTTTTTTTAATAACTAGAATGACCATAAACTATTATATACATTGCTATAGTTGTTATTTCTATTAATTTTTGGATCGAATCTGTTAGTTAACATCACTTTTTGACCAAGTTACCAACGGATTTTGTTCAAAAATTAACAAAAAGGACTATTGTTGTTACATTTTAAAAGTTTAGTGACACTCTATTGAAGCGTAGAATTGGTTGAAGATCACAAGGCATTTCGAATAATAATATCTTTTTTTATTTTATTATTTACTATAAATATTATATTATTTATATTTAATTTAATATTATTTATTTAATTCAAGTTTAGAATTTTTATATTTCTTATAATCATATATTTTTTATAATCTGGATTATCATATGATGATTTTTTTAACTTTCCATCTATTGAAATAAAAAGAGATAGATTAGAAACGACATCTCTGATCTCAATGACACCAAAGGAATATTAAATGAATGGAATTGGGATATGGATGGAATATAATGAAATAGAGACACTTTGAGGTTCCCTACTCTAGCTATGAAAAAAAGATCAAGGACTAAAGGTTAAAAGTTTAGAGATTAAATAAGCAATTTACCCAAAAAAGATGTTAAAATATTCACAGGTAATAACCTAACATTTAATGAAAATCCTTGAATCAGATGCTTATTTATTATGCAATCTATAATTCCCAAGAAGCTAAAAAATTCACGGGTAGTGACCTCACATTTATCAAAAATTAAGAAGAATAAGTTCAAAAATTCACAGGTAATAACCTAACATTTAATGAAAATCCTTGAATCAGATGCTCGTTCATTATGCAATTTAAAATTCCCAAGAAGTTAAAAAATTCACAGGTAATGACCTCCCATTAATCAGAAATAAGATGTAGAAAATTCACAAGTTATAACCTCACAATTAATTAATATCATTGAATCGATGCTCATTCATTATGTGATTTAAAATTCCTAAGAAGTTAAAAAATTCACAGATAATAACCTCACATTTATCAAAGATTAAGAAGAAGAAGCTAAAAAATTCATAGGTAATAACCTTACATTTAATGAAAATCATTGAATCAGATGCTCATTCATTATGTAATTTAAAATTCCCAAGAACTTAAAACATTCACAGGTAATGACCTTACATTTATCAGAAATTAAGAAGAAGAAACTAAAAAATTTCACGGGTAATAACCTCACATTTAATGAAAATCCTTCAATTAGATGCTCATTCGTTATGCAATTTAGAATTCCCAAGAACTTAAAACATTCACAGGTAATGACCTTACATTTATCAGAAATTAAGAAGAAGAAACTAAAAAATTTCACAGGTAATAACCTCACATTTAATGAAAATCCTTCAATTAGATGCTCATTCATTATGCAATTTAGAATTCCTAAGAAGTTAGAAAATTCATAGGTAATGACCTCACATTTCTGAGAAATTAAGAAGAAGTTAAAAAATTCACAAGTAATATCCTCACATTTAATGAAAATCCTTGGATCGGATGCTCATTCATCATGCAATTTAAAATTCTTTTGGGGAAAGACAAAAATTTTTGCTAATCAGGAAAGAAATATATTTATATGAAATGTTTTGGGATACGAAATAATATGACTTTTGGATAGGACAGATCTGAAATTAATTATCTTACCGGATTTAACCTCTTCATGTTGGATATGTGGATAAAGATAGCTTTATACGTGTATTCCCCACTCTACATTTTATGCGCTCTCCATCTCGCCTATAAATTAGCGTTGAGTTAAAGAAAAATTTTTTCGTGCCAAAAGTCAAATCCATTAGGAAAACTATTTAGATCCCACAATACAAACCCAAAACAATATGAAAAAAGTTTCTCTCAACAAATTAACTTCCTTGGTTGTCTTTCTAGCCATCATTGCTTGTAAGTATTTCTCCTTATCTCCCTGCACATTCACACACACACACACATACAAAACAAAGAAAACATGTAAGATCTAGAGATTATGAATGCAGGCAAAACTTTTCCCCCCCTCTTTTGTTGGAAAAGAAAACAAAAAATTACCTTCTTATAAGAAAAGATTCCCCCTCTTCATGGGGTAAAAATAAAATAAAATGTCGATTGATTACGGAAAATCCACGTGCAAATTGGAAGGCAACTAAAGTGCTATTATTGATATTGGATTGTATATGCAGGTGCAGAACTCTCGTGGATGGAAGGAGTTGCGGCAAAACCCGAATGTACTCGTGACATCGATTGTTCATTTAGAATTAATTAAATGCGGAAAAGGAGTTATTACTGTTTGTAACAATAGCCGATGCCAATGCGTTCATCCTCCTCGGAGTGGTAATCCGACTAGTATGAATTCCTCACCTGCCTCATGATCAAAGATTGGAGGCGGAAATTAAGATGCTAATAGTGCTTGACCTGGCCTTGAAAAGGGCATACTTCAAAATAATTAAAGACTTTATTATTAGCAAAAAATTTCTGTGTACTTGAAAAGGAAGGAAAATAGAAATCCAATAAAATGACTCGCACATTTCAGCTCCGAGTTTGAAAATAAATGTTGTCTGTTTTAATAAACAATTGCCCTGAAAACTTGTCACCCCTTTAAACTTTTAATTATGACAATTTGTCTCACAAATTTATTAAATTGTTTCACTGTTTTCCATTGCGCTTAATTTCCCCGAAAACCCATGGGGAAACCCATGTATGCCTCATGCGAAGTCAAAACATCCTATTTCCGATAAAAAATTTCAACGTCTAATACAACTCTTAACGCAAATCTTCTAAATTTAAATATTCAACTTAACGTAAAGTTAACAAAATGGGTACATTAATAATTTAGAAAGCTTAGGAAGTACATTGTCAAAATTAAAAGTTTGGGTGACAAGTAGTTTTGCAATTTTACTAATAAAATTAAATCCCTCATTCCTCATTAGTTTCCTTCCAATTCCAGACAAGAAAATAGAAAACCATTATATCTTTCCTTTATAACCGTATAAAACAACTTTAAGAAAATTATCAATCATTCTCTCATAACTATTCCTCCATGCAATCACATGGAGACTTAATTAATGGTGATATATAGGGTTTTTTTAATTTGTCCTTTCTTTTATTTAAAAAAAAAAAAGTCATTTAGGATTGAGAATTTCAGATCTAATTTGTTTCATTAACTAAGGCATGTTATGACAATTCAAAACATGGAATAGAGCATACATATAAGAGCTGTATTTTTCCTGCAAAGGTCAAGATTCACGTCTGGAGGGCCTTCCGCAATGCTTTACCTGCACGAGCGCATTTGGATGATGGTTTGGTCTTTGTGGCCGAGTAGAAACCGACTTGTCTTTGAGCACAAAGTTGAGGAACCAAAGGAGGCGGTGGCTCGCGGAGGCGGATTGTTGGGAGATTTCCTATTAGCTAATGGTTTGGATGGGATTAAGCAGAAGAGACCCCCTCCTGCTTGCGTCAGATAGCATCCCCCGCAAGGAGCCTTCATTAAGATTAATGTGGATGCTGCCGTCAATCAGGCCATGGAGTTTATCGGGGGTCGATATTGTAGCTCGGGATTCCTCGGGGACAGTTCTTGGAGCCGCAGCTAAACGCTTGTTTGGACGCTTCTCCCCTCATATTGGGGAATGTTTGGCTGTTCGTGAGGGTGTCTGGTTTGCTTTGGCCACAGGTTTCTCAAATTGGTTGGTGGATACAGATGCTATTAACGTCTTCCGATCGTTCCAAAACCCGTTTGATACTGCTGTTGATGCCAACATCATTAGTGACATTATTGATGGTCGTGTGGACTGTAGAAGTCGCACTATTTGCTATGCCTCCCGACAAGGGAATGATAGAGCCTACTTCTTAACTGGATATGCTCTTTCTAATTCTGTCTCTTCGGTTTGGTTAGACGTTCTCCCCAAGTTTTTGGATTGTTTTGTATGAACCGACTAATCTCCTATTGAATAAAAGAAGGTCTTCTTTTCAAAAAAAAAAAAAAAGTCCCGATAAAATTTCTCCATAAATATAATGCAATTAATTTCAGAGTTCTTATGGATAAAGCGGATACTTTCAAATCTGAAACAATTAATTAGACGTGCTATTTTCAACCTCTTTCACAATAAATGATTGATGTTTTGCTAAATACAATAAATGTTAGCTCCGTCCTACGAGATTACATACTTATATAGCTAAATCTGTTTTTTCTTTTTTGGATAAATTTTTGCCTTCGAAATTATGCTGACTCAATTTAAACCTCTTCAACCTTAGGATGATGGATAAATTAGCCGTCACATTATGTTAATAATTTAAACCTCTTCAACCTTAGGATGATGGATAAATTAACAAAGATTGCTTTATATTGACTTATGTGTAAATTTTTAAGGTTTTCTATTGGGGAAAGATATTTTGAGATATAATATTATGATATATTTTAAAATGCTTTTTGGGATATGATATATTTCCATATGCTTTTTGGGATAGTAAATATATATCTTCATATTTGAAATTAATTATGTTACCAATTTTAACCTCTTCAACCGTAGCTGATGAGAAACATATTGACAAATATTGCTTTTACATTTTTTGATATTTTCTTTTCGGGAAAGATATATTTTTAGATGTAATATTTTGATATATGATATATTTTAATATGTTTTTTTTGGCATATGATATATATTTTCATATCTCAAATTAACTATCTTACTCGTTTTAACCTTTTCATGTGGGATATATTGACAAAGATAGCTTTATGTGTATTCCCCACTCTATGCTCTCCATCTCGCCTTATAAATTAGAGTTGAATAGAACTGTTTTTTTTTGTGTGCCAAAACTCAAATCATTTGGAAAACAATTTCGGAGAGCCTACACTACAAACCCAAAACAAAATGAAGAAAGTTTCTTTCAACAAATTGACTTCCTTGGTTGTCTTTCTAGCCATCATCGCTTGTTAGTATCTCTCCATCTCCTTGCACGTTCACAAAAATTCACCACACACACACACACACACCACACAAAAGAGGATTCTTAGATCAAGAGATTAATTTTGCAGGAAAATTATTTATTTATTTACTTTTCGTCTTTGTTAAAAAAAAAAAAAGTGATAATATTGATATTGGCATGTACACATGCAGGTGTTGAAGTCTTATGGATTGGAGGAGTTGAGGCAGAACCCGAATGTACTCGTGACATCGATTGTTTGTCAAAAATACAATGCGGAGAGGGAGTTCCAAGTGTCTGTAATCAAGGCAAATGCGAATGCCTTGGTCCTCCTCATGAGAGTAGTGATCCGACCAATGTGAATTCCCCTTGAGTTTCACCCAGCCCTGCTAATTAATTAAGAGCATACTTCCAAATAATTAAAGACCTTGTGATTGGACATGTTGTTTCAATTCCTATAGCACAAATTTTGTTTACTTTGGAAAAGACAGGAAATTTGAAATCCAATAAAATCACTATTTCAGCTTTGACTTTAAAATGCACGTCATATTTTTTTTTATTTTTTTAAATTTAAATTTTTTATTTTTAAAACCAATAAGAAATTGCAACGTACCAAAATTTGTCCTTCAAAAAGAAAAAAAAAAAAAAAACGTCATTTCAGATCTTTGCTTCACTAACTAGACATGAAATCGCAAATTCAAAACATGGAAATAAAGGATATTAAGAGCTTATCTGTTGGCTTGAAATCTCTTACCCGTATATTTGAAAGAGCCAATAACTTTTTTGATTTTACTTTCAATGACTGTCATATGACAGTCACCTCAACGCCATGTGATAGTCACCTCAACGTCACGTGAATGCTTACGTGGTGGCACATCAATGTCTCATAGTGTTTTTTTTTTTTTTTTCTTTTCTTGTTTTCTTGTTTTTGTTTTTTGTCATCGTCTATTCTACAAACACAAAGCATGTGCAATACAATTAGTTAATTTTAAAAGTACCAATTTATGTGGCTTCCCCTTTACTTGAAAGCAAGTTTTGATAATGTTTCTCCATAAATGTAATAAATTTGAGATTTCTTTTGGATAAGATATAGATGCTTTCGGATCTGAAACATAATTACATACTATTTTCAACCTCTTGACAATAATTGTTCTATCTGTATGACAAGAATACACAATTAATATGTGAGATCTCCCTGCAGTATATGCGGGTTTTTTTTTTTTTAATTAACAAATGTTTCCCTTATAATTATATTGGTTCAGAACTAGAATAGATTTACTATATACTTACAATTCCATCGTTACAAAAAAAAAAAAAAAAAAAAAAATCCATCCCGTATAGCCATCACAATTTCTCTGCAGTAGTGTCCGACGAAGAAAACTCTGGCCAAAGTTTCCATCTCGTCTTAATTTGTTTCTTTACCCTGTTTTTGTTACATATACAACAAGCATTAATTCTTCTTCGAACAACGATAAAAAAGATTGATAATGTTAAACATAACACATTAATAAAAGATAGATCTCATAATAGAAGTTCATATATATAATTCATGTTTTATTAATAGTGATATTTAATATCATTGTTGTCTTGAAGATTTTCTATTTGTATCTTGAGGGAGGATGAACTTTACATTACCATGATCAATTCTATAGTTAGTTATATTGATCAAGTCCGAGATTGTGCTATAATAGAAAGTAACTCTTTTTTCAATATGGACCAAGACTAATATTTGTGGGTAAAATATACACTTATATCAATAAATGCTTTATTCAAAAATGACGACTTAAAAAGCTTTAAAAAAATTTGATGATTTAATTACGAATCTGTGAAATGCTTATTTGTATTTTCTTTGCTTATTAATTTTATATATAGAATGGGTAGATGATGATGATACTAAATGAGTACGCTGATTTAGTCAAAATGTTTTGGTATATTTACTGATTTCTGTCACCATCATTTATTTAAAAACAAAATGATGTATTATAGTTAAAGAACTGGCATTTCTTCAGATAGAATTGACAGAAAATTGCCTGTGCTCTAGAGTTATCATCTAATAACCCAAAATAACTTGTTGTGTGCATAATAATGGCAACTTGAAGAACACTTGGCAAAGAGGTAGCCTTGGCACACACCAAGGTCATGAAGGCTCAAACGATATGGATCGTTTTCAGTTGTGCTAACCTAAGAACTATTTAAGCTTATTAAAACAAATCAAAAATAAAATGTAGAAAAGAGCACAAAAATGTTTAACATAATTTGGATTATCGAAATAAGAGAAAAAAAAAAAAAAACTAATTCACAACTAAGTTGGTGCCGATGAGTTAAATATAGATATTAAGTTATGTTTATACAATTTGGTATATCATATAAAATTATCAAATTTCCTTGTAAAAAATTTTAATTAACTAAGTGATTTCTGAAGACCTAATCTCACAATAATAATCATATTCGTGTTATAATTTTAAGCTGTTGGTTGTACTTCTATAAGCCTATTGGCTTGGATAGAAAAGCATGTATAATTAGTGTCTAGTCATACATAGACTTATGGATAAATTTTTTATGATCGTCTTTTTAGAGATATATATATATATATATATATATATATGTCTATTTAGTTGCAATATTCTGGGATATGATATATTTCCAGATGCTTTTTGCGATATGATATATATTTTCGGATCTGAATTTAATAATGTTACTATTTTTAACCTCTTCAACCTAAGGATATGATGATATATATTGATAATATTGACTTATGAATGTTATTTTTTAGATCTTCATTTCGGGAAAGATATCTTTTTCGATGAAAAGTTTTGGGATGTGATATATTTTAAGATGCTTTATGGGATATGATATATATTTCGGATCTGAAATTAGTAATATTACTAATTTTAAGGGGTGTTTGGTGCATCAACTCCAACCATTCAACTCAAACTTTTTTTTATCTTTTTCCCAAAAAATTTTTTGTCTTTTCTGAAAATTCAAAAAATTTATTATTGAAACTTAAATTTCTCAACTTAAACTACTACACCAAACACCCTATTAACCTTTTCAACCTTGGGATGATGGGTATATTGACAAAGATTGCTTATATTGACTTATTTATGTTATTATTTAGATCTTCATTTAGGGCAAGATATCTTTTTAGATTTAATGTTTTGGCATGTGATATATTTTATGATGTCTTTGTGTGATATTATATTTATTTTCCGATATGAAATTAATTATCTTACTAATTTTAACCGCTTCAACCTTAGAATGACGGATGTATTGACAAATGTACACCTTTACATTGACTTATTTATACATAGATTTTTTAGATCTTCATTTGGCGAAAGAGATATTTTTCGATTTATTGTTTTGGGTTGTGATATATTTTAAGCTTCTATATTTTTAACTTAAAATTTCATATCAGTTTGTAATTTTTTATGAAAAGTCAACAAAAATGATAATTAGTTTATGAAAAATCAATCAACTTTAATTTAAAAATTTCATTCCAAACTGATGCACTAAACAGAAACTAAGTTTTTTTTTTTTTTTTTTTTTTTTTTTTTTTTTTTTTTTTGGCATTTGGTATATATTTTCATACACCAAATTACTCGTTTTAACCTCTTCAACCTTAGAATGACAGATATAAATTTTTCAGATCTTCATTTGTGGAAATATATTGTTAGATGTAATTTTTTGGGATATGATATATTTTAAGTTTTTTTTTTTGGCATAAATATATCGTATCTCAAATTAACTATTTTACTTTTTTTTTTTTTTTTTTGAAATTAAGGCCGCTTTTTCATTAATCAGGAGAATAAACAGAAACAGCATTTGAGACTAATGTCGAAGTCTCATCAATTCATTTCTCGGAATATGAGAGACTAAAGGACGTTGCAGAGTATCAAGCAAAGCTTGAATGTCTTCCAGCAGCACAGGACTTTCCACTGCAAAAGCTCCAAGTGGTCATTGATAGCTGCGACAAGGTTGATGGCATCTGATTCCACCATAAGAACATCTACCTCTAATTCCTGCGCAAAATTCAAACCCCTCAGGGAGAGCCAAGCACTCAGCAAGCAGTGGGGAGAAACAACCTTCCAATGCCTTAGCCAAGGCACCATATAGATCATCCCTTGATCATTACGAATGACAACACCCACACCAACATGGTGTGATGCCGGCAAGACAGCCGCATCTACTTTCATTTTCACGTCCGAGCCCACAACCTGCATTTGTTGCTCAGGGACCACCCTATTCAAAGCTCGCCATTCATGACCGAAGCTAGCCAGCCCCAAGTAGAGAATGCTCCGAGGGTAGTCATTTCCATCCGCCCCATGGATAACTTTGTTCCGTTCACTCCATAGCTTCCAAGCAAGCCTACAAAGTAGACTAAAATCATCACTATGAATCTCTGCCACCAATATTCTTAAAAAGTCCACAAAGGGAAACTCCAGACGTCTTTCCACTGATTTCCCAAATCGAGAGGGTCTCCACACCTCTTGAGAAACCGTACATCCCAAAAGTGCTTGGGAAGTAGTTTCCCTACTAGCTTTGCAACGGGGACACGTCGGATCACATTTAACACCCCTGCAATTTAAAGAGATCATAGTAGGAGCTGTGGATAAAACTACTATCTTACTCTTTTTAACCTCTTCATGTGGGATATATTGATAAAGATAGCTTTTATGTGCATTCCCCACTCTATGCTCTCCATCTCGCCTATAAATTAGACTTGAATAAACTATTTTTATTTTTATTTTTGGAGCCAAAAGTCGAATCCATTGGGAAAACAATTTCAGAGAGCCCGCAATACAAACCCAAAACAATATGAAGAAAGTTTCTTTCAACAAATTGACTTCCTTGGTTGTCTTTCTAGCCATCATCGCTTGTTAGTATCTCTCCGTCTCTTGCACATTCGGGGGAAAAAAAAAGATTGTGAATTTAAAGATTATGCAGGCAAATCTTTTTTTTTTTTTTCCTTTTTGTTAAAAAAGAATATACATGTGATGATATTGGCATGTATATATATATATATATATATATGCACGTGTGGAAGTCTCATGGATGGGAGGGGGCAGAACCCGAATGTGCTTGTTACGTCGATTGTGCATTCGTACTACGATGTGGAGAGGGAGCTCCAAGTGTTTGAAATCAAGGCAAATGCGAATACCTTAGTCCTCGGAGTGGTGATCCGACCAATATGAATTCCCCTCTTGCTTCATCAAAGATTGGAGGTGGAAATTAAGATGCTTATTGTGCATGCCTTTTTATGGCTACGCTTATGTCTATTGCACGAGAAAAAAAGGGGGGGGGGGGGGTGGGGGTTTTTTTTTTGGGGGGGGGGGGGGTTTGCTCTTAATAGTTTTTTGTAATTAAGTAACCAAGGAATAAAAGGTCAATTCAAAGCTTAAAAAGGAATAAAATTTGAATAAAGGACTTGATTTCTGTCTTAATTTCTTGATCTGTTCCCCGTTCTTATTACATATTCTGATATTCAGCAAAGTGGTATGGATTCTTCTTATGATTTTAGACTGAAAAATGTTAATGGTTACCAGTTCTGTTAAGCATCACCCATTAACAAAAGATGTGTTTCATAATGTAGATTGTAGGTTCCCACATTTCAATCCATATAGTTAGTGTATTAAAACACAAAGGTCTGAGATTGAGCTATAATGAAAATGATAATTACTCTTTTTTATCATGGACCAATACTAATATTTGTGGGAAAATATATAATGCTCAATAGTTGCTTTATTAAAAATGATGACTTAGAAAGTTTTTAAAAAATTGATGATTTAACTATGAATGCTCTGCATAAAATGATGAATAAGAGATATTAATGAACTGCTATAATACGGTTAAAGCACTGGCATGGCATTATTCCTGCCGATGGAATTGACAGAAATTTGCATGTGCTATAGGGATGTCGTTTTCAGTTGTCCGAAGTACTACAACCAAAAAAACAAAAAAAAAAAAAAAAAAAAAGAAAGAAATAAAAAAGAAGAGAAAACAAAAATGTTTAACGTCATTCGGATGAATGATCTAAGAGAAAGGAGAAAACAAATTCACTAGAAAGTTGCTGCCAATGAGTTAAATATAGGTAGGAAACTAGAATTATGAAATTGAGTATATTATCAGATCTCTTTGTAAAATTATTAAGTGATTTCTTAATTGAAAATAAATACAGTGCTACCAATAAAGGTAATTATAAACAAATTCTCGTAAAACATTTTTTAATGTATCTTACCTAATCCTATGTACGGTAAGTTTTCATAATTATTATTGTTTTTCTTATTCATGTTTTTCTCGTCGCGAATTCAATGTTAGTGTTGCTTTTGTAAAGATGTTGTCGTTATTTTAATTGTATGTCTCTTTTAATTGTTTCAGATTTTTTTTGGGGGCCAGTTTTCATTGATGTCGTATATCTAATAAGTTGCTTTTTCTTTCTTAAGGTTCTGTCGTTTTTAAAGCTTTTGTTGTCAGGTCGATGTGTTTATGAATGTTGTCGTTTTTCAGATTTTGGTACGTTTCTGTCAATCCGATATCTCGAGCCCAATCATCTTCGTCTTGATCTGTGCTCATCTATCGGTCTCACTAGATCGATGATGATAGTCATTTTCCTCTTCTCTCAACATAATAATAATAAAAAAAACATTTTGAAAAAAAAAATACATAATAATAGTTTGGATAACACGGGTCCCAATCCATAGATTTTTTCAACAATAAAATAGTGTTTACTTTAATCCAATTTGATATGTTTTTGTTTTAAAGAAAATTATTTGGAATAAATTATTTATAGGGGAAAAAAGGATATACATTTTTTTGGAAAACAAATTATAGGGTATCATTATAATATAAATAGAATAACAAGATACCTTATAAGAATAAAAAAAAAAAAAAAAAAAAAAAACAAAAAACAAAAAACAATATTAGACACTAAAGCGATATTTCTCTTTCTCTTTCTTTCTTTCCTTTTCTTTTCTTTTGTTTTTTTTTTTTTCCAATAAAAATCCCCTCACCACCCATTAATCTTGAACTTGTTAATTAGTTCTGTGTGATACCATTAACTAGATATCAACAGCGACAAATTCAGAATATTTTATCAAGAGAGCTAATAATTATATAATGAGTTCTTTTTTGGGATAATGAGTTCTTTTTGCGGGGGGATTTTATGAAAATTTATTCAAAATTATAGGGTACTATTTGGAAAAAAAAAAAAAAAAAAAAACATAGTTGAGGGGGGCTTAAGCCGGCGAAGCCCTAGCTCCCTCCGCAACTAGGTATTGGTGTCTGAACTTGTCGGAAAGAACATCCATCTTTATTTCTCTGATGATCGATACTTGCAGGGTATAATGAATACAATGAATATGCCTATCAGCATTTAAAGCAAAAGACGAGGCATTCTGATATAGGAGACTAAAGAAGAAGTTGTAGCCATTGTTTTTGTGGCTTTCTTTTATTCTTGGCTGTTTTTCATTTGGATGTCGTTTAGTCTTTTTGGTTATTTTCATTTGGTTGTCATTTAGTCTTTTATGTTTTAGTTGGATGTCGTTTTGGCCCTTGTTTTTTTAGTGTTAATTAAACACATCGTCTTGTGATTTAGAATTAGGGCTTAGCTATATATATGTGCCTTGGTTGAATAAGGAGGGCAGTTTTTGTACATTGTATTTGTGATATTTGAGATACTATTCAACAAAGGTGTGCCTCTTTCATCTTCCAGTCATGGATTTGGCTGTTTTCCGCCTCTTTTTTCTTCCAGTCATGGATTTGGCTGTTTTCTGACTTCTTGCTGCGTTACATTCGAAGTGATCTTCATCGCAGCAGATGTTGAAGATCGGTTGGCCAAATGCATCTAGGCCACGCCTTGGCTTAGCCCTGCCGTTTGGTGATGTGAGGAAGAGGTACCTTGAGCGAATTTTCGCAGTTAACATGATTCTTACAATCATAGCGATTGGCTCCTCCTCTGGACAAACACGCAAGAAGATTGTCGGTGGAGAGATCTACCCCATAGTCATGCATGGGGCGGAGGCGTACCCGTTTACAGGGAGCGTTTTGAGTGTTTGGAGAAGCGTGCTCAAGAAATGGCGAAGCAATGGCCGGAGAAATTGAAGCATGCTGAGCTTCATGCTGAGCATGAGCTGGTACTTTTGGATTACCGCTATTCATATGACTCCAATGCCTCTATGGAGATGGGAGTGAGTTGGTGTTTCTTCTGTGATACAATTGTAATTTTTATCTCCATCCAAAGTCTGCTTTGGATAAAGAATGAAATTAGCAAAATGATGTGGTCCAAAAGGCAATGTTCGAAGGATATGTTTGGCAATATATAGTGTCATGGGAATTTTGTTGCCAAAATGTATGCAAATAAAAGGGGTCTGGGTTATTGTTTCATACTATGTATATAAGTACTTCTCAATCTTAAAGTTAACATCAACTAATTTATCCATTGAAAGAAAAATTTTCGACTAGTACTTTTGAGTTGTTTCAAACTATAAGTACTTCTCGATCTTAATTTCTAGCTAGCCTTTTTTTTTTTTTTTTTTTTTTGGTTCTCTAAAGTATGGTTACAAAATGGTGAATTGAAAGGTTTTTCTTTTCTTTTCTTTTCTTTTTTTTTTTTCCTTCTCTAAAAAAAGTGTTATTGCTCTAATATTATAGTTTGCATTGTGTATTATACTAATATCTTAGCACGTTAGGAAAACATTCAAATTCTGTAGTCAAGGCATAGGACGTAGGCCAAAGTCCATGAATTAATAACTATCTATGGTCCTTCAACAATTTTTAAAGCATCCCGCAACCATAAATAGATTTGGGGTATTTTATGTTATTGTTGTGTTTCGTATTTGTATATTTTTACTGCGAATCCTGCACCTCGGAATCTTGTTATGCGGTTCCGCCACAATGGGTGATAGGGAGCTATTCAGAGCTCCCAATTTCGGAGCCCAAAAGTACTTATGTGCAAAATATGTGTGCGGCTCTGGAGCGAGGAGCTCTACATAGCTCCCAAGCTAGCAAATAATAAAAGGTGGGTTCCGATGTTGGGGACCCTTCCCATTGTTGAAGTGGGGCACAAAGACGATTGATCGGGAGCTATTCGGAGCTCCCCACTCCAGAGCTCAAAAGCATTAATTTCTGTGTGTTTTATTTTTATTTTTTTGCAATGTTAAAAACGTTTGAGAAATTCCTTTCTCAGCCACGACCGGCAAAGCCTCTTAATGATTTTCCTTTTCTTCGTTTTTTGGATAATTAGAAGGGACAGTTACAATTCCTCAAGGCAAATGGGTTTAAAAAATAACAATAATAAAGGATCAAATTTGGAGAATAATGTCATATGATAAATATTGCATGGTTTATAACCGTAACATTATTGTGAGAAAATGTCTTTTAGGTAAAATCTGAGAGTAAACCCGTGCAAACTAGAGATGAGAATTTGGGTCGGGCCAAACGGGCCTGCCCGAGGCCCGTAATTTTGGCCCGGTCGGTGGCCCGGCCCAGCCTGAATTTTATGGGCACGGTAAAAGCCTGGCCCTATAGTAAGGGCCGGGCCGGGCCGAGCCGGGCTCTCCTTCTAGGCCCGACGGGCCGGCCCCGCCCGAATATTTAAGCCCGATGGGCCAACCCGGCCCGCTCATTATTTAAAAAAAAAAAAAAACCTTAGTAAAGTTTTTGTAAAATTGTAAATATGAATTAAGATTGCACTCTTTTTTCTTTACTAAGGTTTTATCTCAATGGGTTTTACTTAATAAAGTTTTTAATGAGGCAATCATGACATCAATAAAATTTTATATTTCAATTTTATATTTTCTTTTTTGTATCCTTATTTTTTAATAAAGTATAAAATTTTTTTATTTTTTATCTAAGATAAAATATTAAGATAAATTATTAAATTATCAAAAATATACAAATTTATTCAAAAATTATAAATAAAAAATAAAATTAAATAAAAATAAAAAATGATCCCCGGCCTAATCTCGGCTCGGCCCGATCTAAGCCCATGGGTCGGGCCTGGCTTATATTCCAAAACTTCAGGTCGGGCCGGGCCGGCCCGTATATTAAATGGGCCGGCTCGGTCCGGCCCGAATTTTTGGAATGGCCTGTCGGGCTCGGGCCGGGCTGGGCGGCCCGAATTCCCACCCACTGGTGCAAACCTATAAACTTCAAAGCAGAAATGTAACGTATATATATATATATATATATTTTTTTTTTTTGTGTCCATTTTTTTCCTTGTTGCTAGGATTTCTTGTGTTCTCTTCCCTTTGTACTTGGTATCAAATATCAATATCAACAAAAGGAAATTCTATAATTAGGAAGAAAAAAATTTAGCATTTGAGCAGGTTATTTAGTCTTTCCCTCCCTCCCCCACAAAAAGAATCTTTAGTTTATTATCATATATATTTATTGAAAAAGTCAAAACTTTACAGGCGAAAGACATTTTAAAAGCGGTATGTTTCATTTGTTTAGAGCTCCATTTTGTCTTATTTAGAAAGCTATGTGCACAACAATAGAAAAAATACAAAAAAAAAAAAAAAAAAACTCTCAAATAGTCTTTAACAGAAATCATAAATTGGATATAGTTGCGAGAGTAGTCTCGCGGTATTTTAATTCACCAGAAGATGTAAAATCAAATTCATACCCAAATTAACATTAAAATAAAAATAATATTTTGATTGTCTTGTTTATTAGGAAGAAACAACTAAATAACATTATTTTAATACTTAAAGAAGAAAGATATTTGAGGTAACTTAAAATATTTTTTTAGAGGTACTGAAAATATTTTTTTTAGAGGAACTAAAAATATTGAGACTCCGTTTGAGGATGCCTTTTCAAAGTTTTTTCCAAATATATTTTTGTCTTCTTTCTCCAATATTACTATTCACTTTTCTAAACATTTTAAAAAAACTTAAACTTTAAAAGTACATAACATTATCATTTTAAGTCGAAATAAGATATTTTTTTTCTTCAAATTGCATAGAATTTTGAGAGAAACGAAATAAGATCCATATTACTAATTTTTTTCCCGAACACATTTTAAGTTTTTATATTTTCTTCACTTCAAACAATTTATTTTCACAAAACATACATTTTCAAAATTTAACTCACATCTAACTTCCAAAAAACCATCTCCAAATGTGTCCCTAAACTGGGCCTTAAGTAACTAATATATTTATTTGATTTGTGTATTCTTAGTAAATAAATTATATATGATCAAATCCATCCACATTAGTATTACTTTTTAGTGCTTGATTTAGATGGATTTGTCCTCCGAAAAAAAGGTAGATGATTTATTTGCTAATACATTCTTAATTAAACATACTAGAATTACTATATTTGTTATAATGAATTATTTATTATGTTGATTTTGGTTATAATTTCTGTTTCACTCCTCTTTATTCGTATGGATATATATATTAATTACATAAACAGTATATATAAGGAACTTGAAAGACTAGAAAGAAGAAAATAAGGATCCGTTTGGTTCGTTAGTTTGAGTTGAAATATTTTAGTTGTAATAGTAAATTTTTTTGAATTTTCAGAAAAAATAAAAAACTTTTTGAGAAAAAGACAAAATTTTTTTGAGAAAAAGACAAAAAAAAGTACAATTTGAATTAAAAAGAGATGATAAGGCAAACGGATGCTAAATCTTCAAATCCGAGGTCTCTCTAAAATTAATTACTAATAAAAGGAACAAAATCATTATACGAATACTTTAGCCCCAAAACAAAATCATTACAGGTAAACATAAGTAATTTAGTATGAGATGGGAAAGGAAAACAATGGGACCCATAGAAAAGAGAGAAAGTATACAGGGAACGTAGAAAATCAATGCTCACCAGATTCTGTACCATGTAAAAGCAGATTTGATGTGTCAAAAAGAGATACAGCTTTGCATTTATGATAAGGACACGTCTAAGAAAACAGAAAAACCCATAAAACATATATATATATATATAGATATATATACCTTCTCCTGTACAAGTCCCCACGTACAGTATAGATCAGAACCCAAGAGAGAAAAATGCAGAGATTGCCATCGTTGAAGCTGGTGTTTCTGGTCATCTTCCTGGTCATGGCCTCAAGTAATAATTTTAATTATTAACTCTCTCTCTCTCTCTCTATTTCTCTCATGTTTTAATTCATGTTGTTTAATAATTTGGTTTCCCGCACATGTAACACGTGATGAAATTTGGCAGCAGGAGCAGAGGCGAGAGGACCGTTTCAATGTCCACGAATGATCGACTGCAGCAGCGTCTGCAAAGGCTTCCCAAACTGCTGTGTTAATGGTCAATGCATTTGCCAGCCCTGCTCTTCTATTCCGCCGCCGCAGCCTGATCGATCTTTGCCCTGTCCCGCCGATGATGTCAATTGCAGATCACCATGATCCATGTTGTGTGTGTATATATATATATATATATATATATCTATATATGTGTGTAAACACACACACATATATAGATAGATGTACATTAGTGACAATTATTGTCAAATATGTTACCAGTTGAATAAAATATATGGCCGTTGATTGATCATAAGTTGCTCCTTTTTGCTTTTTCGTTTGGGAATATTTATGATCAGTAAAGAAGGGTTTTTTTTTTTTTTTTTTTTGGGTATACTGTTTTTGATTTCTTTAGAATAAATAATTGGGGGAAGATTAATCATCTGCCTTGCTGAAAGGGACAAAAGAGAAAAAGAAAAAGGCAATAACAGGTTGGAGAAAATGACATGTCTTTTACTTCTCTTTGAAATATCAAACGTGGCCCCTAGCATGAACCGACTCGTTACTTTGAAAATTTTTTTATTTTTGTTTTTAGTCTTTTTATCGCAAGAGATATTTAAGGAAAAAAGAAAAAAAATCGTGAGAAATTGATATAACAAAATGTAGTAGTCTACTGTTTGGGAGATCAAGTATCTAAATGAAAATATTTAAATGAAAGGTTTGAGCAGAAATATCATCCAAACTGACAAATGTTTAGATATTAACATTCCAAACATAATATTAGAACATTAAAGCCCCTGTTTGGTATGACATTTGGAACTACCAGTTTGGAGTTCATTTCCAACCGAACCCGTTTGGGTCCTCGGTTTAGTTGGCTGTGCATTTCGAACCGAGAGCACAGTGAACCCAAATGGGTTCACTGTTCACGGAATCTCCAATGCACGTCTCTGCCTTCTCCCCTGCGCCGCCCACTGTTCGCTGCGACCTCTCAGTCTCCACCTCCCTGGCTTCTGTGCTTTGTCAGTGCCCCTGTTCACCCCCCCTCTCGGGTTCCATCTCCCTTTCCTCTGTTTGGTATGACCTCTGCGTTTGCCCCTGCGACGCGCACTGTGTACCCCCCCTCTCGAGTTCCATCTTCCTGGCCCCTGTGTCTTGTCAGTGTGTCCGTTCACTCCCCTCTCGGGTTGAAATCTCCCTCTGTTCCTTCGCAGTTCCCCAATTCACTCGTTGTCCTTTAACCTTCAAATTGTGGCTTTGCCCAGCCGAAGGTTAGCAGATGCGTCGGCGGATTGGGGGTGCGAAGCGAAGGCGAACGAGGGGGCTTATTACCCATTATTTCCGACATCGGAAATCGTTTCCACGGCCAGTTTCTTGCCCGACGCCGCCGGCAACCAGCGACTACTCCTCTTCGGGAAGCAACACGGTAACCCTTGTAAAAAATCATCCCTTCTTCGAGAAAAAATTTTTTTTTTCCTGTGGAGATTTGATGTCGAACTTTCCTATGTGGAGTATGTTTTTCTTGGGTTTTCAGTTATTGATTTTGAGCAAGCTTTCCATTCGAGTTTTTGGGTGCCAATGACATTTGATTTCTGTTAATTTTGCATCTTTGCTTCTCTTGTTGAGTATGTGTTTCTGTTGCGTTTAAAAAAAATTTGAAACCACAAATTGATTGTTCTTTGTTCGATCCATGCAACGGCAGGTATCCCTTCTTCGCGAAATTTTTTTTTCTTTTTCTGTGGAGATTTGATGTCGAACTTTCCTATGTCATGTATGTTTTCCTTGGGTTTTCAGTTATTGATTTTGAGCAAGCTTTCCATTCGACTTTTTGGGTGCCAATGACATTTGATTCCTGTTTATTTTGCATCTCTGCTTCTCTTGTTGAGTATGTGTTTCTGTTTCCATTGGTTTGATGGCATGGGCTCGGTTTGACGGATCAAACCGAGCCGTGGTGGTTCTTGTTCATCACGATTGTAAGTCGGACCTCCGTGTGCGTAGGCTCAGTTTTTTCTTGCAAACGGAGCCTAATATTTAAAATGCGTTTGAAAGTAACTACTTAAAAAGACAAAAAAAAAAAAAAAAGATAAAATACTGCAGGGGATATATATGAGAATGGAAGTAATTTTTTTAGGAGATTTTTCATTCGTTTAAGAACAAAAATCCAAATGACATTTGGATTTTGAATGATCCAAATGACATTTGGATTTTGAATGATCCAAATGTCACTAAATGACTGCTTCAAACAGGGGCAAATCTTTTAAATTGGGGAAATCTACAGTAGATATTCCCTTTTTAGGAGTATTCAAATTATAGATCTGGTACGCTAAAAACACACACATATATATATATATATGTATAGATCTGGCGATACTACCAAAATCAATATATAACAAACAAAATGTTAAACCATATTACGAAGAATATATTGATTTACATTAATTAGCATGCACATAAACCATATAAAAAAAATGATAACGAATTATTTTATTGATGTCTATATTTGCATCTAAAGTATTCAAAATCGGACACTCAAAAACTACATATCAAATTAAAAACCATAGAAAAAAGAAAATACAAAAATGACAAACCTAATTAGGTTACAACAACTGGATAAAGATGTGAATTTATCAAATTTAATATCATTATAGAGTGAGATTTAAGTGGCCATATTATCATTATCAATTTTTTTTATCTCATAAAAGAAAAAGTGGCCATAATTTTTAACTCATCACAAAACTACTTAAACTTGGAAAAGAAAAGGAACAAAACCTACAGTGGGAAAGAGATCCCTAATAGTCTCTCTCCCATAAGAAAAGATTGTCAAAATTTGAGATGGAAAGGAGAAGAGACGAAGAAAAAATAAAAGGGAGATAATGGATAATTAGGCCGGCTCCTTTAATCACGAAATTTTCAAGTCCAAGAGTGTTGTAAATCAATTGTTGCAACAGTTCGGAAATAAAGTTTGAGCTGCACATTTGTACAAGCAAGAAACATTGTCGAAGTTTGATATTCTATTAAACAAGCAAATGGTGACAGTAAATGAATTTGTTCTATCACATGAGTCCCTGCCTTTCAACACCATCCATCAATTTTATGGTTTGTTTGGTGTTTGAATTGGAATTCAAAATTTTCAACTCAATTTTTATCTTTTTCTGAAAAATCAACAAAAATTATAATTAATTTTTAAAAAGTCAATCAATTACAATTTAAAAATTTTATTTCCAACTGACAAACCAAACGGAGGCTTAGTATTAATAACTTCGAGGACATTTTGCAGCTATTATTTTATTATTATTATTTTATGGTGGATTTGTTGTCCAACCCGCTCTTTGCTTTGGCGGTAATTGTGAGGTGATTATCATGATGGCGATGATGATGATCAGGTGGCTTGTTGAATCAAGAGGGAACTTGGTGGGCTAGTTCCTATCACTTTTGTTTTTTATAAGCAACCTAATTAACCAGTTATATATAGAACTGGGCAGTAATGATGATGACTTTGTATGGATTTGCTAGGACTATAATGTAGCAGAAGCAGGAAACCGCTCCAAAATTGGAAATGAATACCGAAAATTAGAAAAGAAAAGAACAAACACTCAAATTTTCATTCAACGTAATTTGTATATATTTTACGTGGTAGCAGACATTGATTCCATTAGAAGTTATAGAGTTCAAAACCCCTCGCCATCAAGTTTAAAAAAAAAAAAAGGGAAAATGTAAGATATAGCATATTTTAATAGTGGTAAGGAAATAAATAGCATATTTTTTGAGTGATGATAAATTATAGCATTTTTTTTTTCAATTTTACCATTCTTTTCAACTCTTCCTTTCCTCTTTTCCCTGTGCCTCTCTCTCTGCTGTCACTCATCACTGGAGGACAACTTGTCGGTGATGGAGAAGACACTGCAATGGTGGCCATCATGATCAGCTTGAGAACCATCGTGATCTGCTTCAGCCATGCATTCTGGGTTGTTTGTTTGTTTTTGTTTTTTGGTTTTTGTTTTTCTTTTTTTTGTAGCACAATCACAGTGGCGATGGCGAGATCAAATCGCGACAATGACGGATGACTTCCGTTCCTCAGTGGCCATCATTCTGATGGGAGCTTTATTGCAACAGTGGCGGCGAGCTTCATGATCACGATCGCCGGCGGTGCTTTGGAAAGCAGATCTCGAGGACAAATGACAATTGCGAGGACACGACATTGTTGGTGGCGGAGGCAGTCCAATAGTGATCTTCGATTTGGGGCTAATTAAGGATTTTTGGATTTGGGATTTAGGGTTAAGGTTTGAATGTATTTGGGGCTTTGATTTAGAAAAACTTTAGGGTATGTTTTGTAATTTAAGAAAGTTTGTAAAAGAAGTAAATATTGTTAAATAAATTACCAATAAATATTTGAATTCTTAATAAATAGTGGATTTATTAGTAAATACAAAAATCTTTTCGAGAGGAAAATACCGTATTTACTAGTAAATACTAGATTTACTAAGAGTAAATAACATATTTCCAAATAAATAATTTATTCCTAGTAAATGATTTATTTGAAAATATTTAGATTTACTTGAAAATACCGGATTTAATTAGAAATACCGTATTTTAATGAATATTCAAAAGATTTTTATTTGAAAATATTAGATTTATTTGAAAATATCGGATTTACATGAAAATACCGTATTTACTTGGAAATACTATATTTTTAATGAAAATTCAAAAGATTTTTATTTGAAAATATTAGATTAATTACTTGAAAATACAAGATTTACTTATAGAAAATAAAATTCAAAAACATTGGATCTACTTAAAAATACAGTATTTTAATAATATATTATTAATTAAAAATATTTTAAAAATACCAGATTTATTTAGAAATACCATATTTTAATGAAGTATAATTAATTGAAAATATATTGGAAATATTGGATTTACTTAGAAATACAGTATTTTAATAAAATATACAAAACAATTTTTATTTGGAAATCTTGGATTTACTCGGAAATACTGTATCATAATGAAATATCAAAAATTTCAAAAAATACCGGATTTATTTAAAAATATCGTATTTTAAATAAATAAAATTAATTGGGAGTAATTTGAAAATATCAGATTGTAACGACCCGCCTAGCACAGGCTGTTACACTTTACTTACATACTTACTTATCTTAGTTAACTTACTTATTTACTTGACGAAATGCAGCGGAAATTTTTTTTTTTTTTTTTATACTAGCTTATTTACGTCTAAACGAAATAAGCGTATCGTGATTAAATTATTTGCCATACAAAAATGCGTATTAAACGAAACGCGTAACGGCATTGTATTCCCACAATTTCACAGTATGTCCTGCCTCGCACGTCCATCTGGCATCACCCATTGCTGTCAGATGACTCACCTACAGCATAGACGACAAACTATAAGCTAACGCTCAGTAAGCACAACTATCTAAGCCGCGACAATTATAAAACATGACCTCGCATCATGTACATAGCATATCTTAATTTCGTAGCTTATAATTATATCATATACTTTCGTAACATAACATATTTTTACTAACTACTAGTATCTCATAACCTTTCATATACATAGCGTAACGTGTTCTATCTACATAGCATAACATACCTTCCATACATGGCATACTTATCATGGCATCATAGCATATTGTAACACATCATGTCACATTAACCACATAATAGCATAATGTATGCATGATCCGGTTATGCTCGTATTATGCTTTTCTTAACTCTTTCTATCTTACTTTCTTGGCTTATCTTACTTATGGGCCCCTTACTTACGTGTACGTACCCGGCGCGCAACTATGGAGTGTTTGGGGCGGCCAGCCCAGTCCAACTCAAACCATAGTCCAACCCGACCTCGGACGGGTGGTACGACACTGGCAAGCTCGCTTGCCATCTTGCTTTCTTTCTTTTGTCTTATCTTATCTTTTGTGAACATGCATCGTGATGTCACTTTTGTGTAAAATATATCATACATTGCATCTTACCTTTCTTGCTCGGCTTGCACATCCTTTACATACATAGCATAGTATCATGTCATATTGCACATAATAACTTAATATGGCATTGAGTCTAACATACCACAAACATACAATAAGCACATCATGGCAACCATCAATCATATATTCCTAGCATGCATCTAACATACTTGGGCAAGTATCAACTAAAGCCTAAGCTGTAGGCGGAGTTGTACTTACCTCTCTTGCTATATCCTCGCGGTCGTCGTCCTAACTTGGAGTACCGCTACAAGCCCTCTCCTGCTTGAGAAAGGACATTGGTGAGATTCTATTTCTAGATGTAGAATGTTGGTACCCTAACCAACATACCTACTATAACCTAGTTGTATGTCCCCGTCAGATAACTGACTTGTCCAAATTGGCCTTTTAGTACTGGGGATTAATTTGAACTCGATTAATCCCTTAAGAGATTACGTTGGATAACCTCTTAATTAACTCCTTGATCTTCTATTGGATTTCTCTACCTTGGGCTTACCATTCTATTATAGCATATTGGTCAATGGCCTTGACCCATTTTGCTTGGCTTATTAAACTTATGGTATTCCTTAGGGTTACGTTGGATAACCCTTAAGGCTACATATTCCTTGTTGTGGGTCAACCAAAGTTGACAATTAGTCAACTACTGGTCAATCCTTGTCAATTTTGGGCCATTTGGGCCTAGGCCCAATAACTCGGGTCCTAATCCCGGCTACGGCCCGTAATCGGCTTAATTACCATTTTCTTTACCTTAACTTCATTTTCTCCTCTTAAACTTTATTTTCTTACTTTTTGTGCTATTAAAAGATTTTAACTTAAAAATCCATAAAACTCTTTATAAAATTCCAATCTATAAAATAATTCCTTATAAATGTCATTTTAGGTCGAAAATTGCCTTTGGAACGGTTTTCGCAGTTAAAATAACGGTTTAGAACACTTTACAATTTTTTTGAAAATACTTTGTAAAACTTTGGTGAAGGAATTTTCGGATTCCTTGCGCACCTCTCATTAAACACGTCTATTTTAAAAATCCGTCAGGAATTTGAAAAACTTGTCTTCACGAAAGTTGTAGCTATCGAAAAATGCTAAAACTTTCATGTTTTGCAAAAAATCAAATTCTGCCTACATTGATACCAGTTTTTTTTTGAAACCGGCTGACTCCGAAAAAATCTGGTGAAACTGCGCCCAGGGGTCAGCCACAGGTTTTGTTGAAAACGAAGGCCTTTGGAGCCTTATTTTGATATTCCGTCCATGTTGTCCTCTAGAAAAACTTGTTCCAAAAAACTTTCGTGTTTTGAGTTTTAACCCATTCGGCCTCTAGAGGCCTTAAAATCTCACTTTTCCAAAACTGGTCAGGTTCAACCCGAATCTGGACAGTTTCGGTTTTCATTTTCGGTTGCGTCCTATTTCACGAATCTAACTCGACCGAACACTTCGGGAGCCTACGATTCAAACACACAACATTTTCTAACGTCCCATAAAGCCCAAAAACCATTTTCAACAGTCCATGCAACCCAAAAATTAAAATCAAAACTCTAGGGTTGCTTGGTTCTAATCTAGCATTCAAACACAAACATGCACCAAAATCAATATTGGTTACATGCATCAAAGGGGGCTGTAGGGGCAGATATTTTGGCCACATTTTGGGGACACACAACCTAAGGTTTTCTAGCATGAAATTCATACAAAAATCATCACAAACCAAGCAAGATTTTAAAGCCAAACACACTAGTTCTAGCAAATCAAGCACACACCGAAATCTAAAGCATAAAAACGAAATTGGACTTACGTCCTTACAACCATATTGAATCCTCAAATTGAACCTCAAAATAAGCTCAAAATAAAGAGGATTAGGGTTGAGAAATTACCTAGAACCAAAGCTAGTTTGGTTGCAAAATTTCTCCACTTTTTCTCTTGCTCACACCCTTGCAAAACCGAGCACTCTAGGACCAAAAGCTCTCAAAATTACTTGATTTTCTCTCCTCTCTCTCTTCTCCCTTGACTGCCGAACTTGAGCAAGAGTTTTGGCTGAAAACTTTCAAGAGTGAAATACAAAAGTTGGCTGCACTTTTTACAATAAAATGAAGAGGATTTGGAAGGGATTTTGATTGGACAAGAGTAGTTGGTTGCTTGTCCCTATTTCAAGGCTTTAACCCATGCTTTTCTTTTCTTTCTTTTCTTGCTGCAGCAGCCGGCCATTGAGGGGAGGAGATGGCTGAAAAAATCTTGCATTAAATGCATAGATAATGGGAGAGTTTTGATGTGAAATGGAGTGGTTGGAGACTAGTCCTTAAAACATGGCTTTTGTCCATCCTTTTTCCCTTGAATTGTGGCATTACTCTCCCCTTTTCCTTGAGCTGCTGCCGACCATTTGAGGGGAGGAGAAAGCTTCATTTAATGCAAGCTTTAGTTGGTGGAGAGGTGGGGTCATAGGCATAGCAATGTGTACTTATCATGCTTAGGCTTTGTTTGACTAATTTGTGCTCCAAAAATTCATCTTTCTTTCATTTGTGCTACACAGATAATTCTAATATTGTGATTTCTCAAAACACAATATTTTTATCTCATACCGAAGTACAAAATTTATCTGTGTGAATTTTGGATCGAAAAATATTTCTCTCAGATTTTTCCGAACCCTTTTTACCCTTAAACTCTAACTCGGTGTGCTTGATTTTCTATGGACGTTTTAAGGCTTATTCTTGCTAACTAATTCATAAAACATCATTTCGGGACTCATCCCGCTCCGTACTTGAAAAATTACGGAAAGTCAACCCTTTGACTTTTTTGGCCAGTTAAATTTTGACTTTTTCGATCAAAGTTGACTTTCGTAAAATTTTATACCGTTGCGGCCCTTTCGACTTGAAAGGTTCGTTTTCAAGCTTAGAAATTAATTTTGAGTCTTCTTAACCCATCATAACTCATAAAATCTAACAAAAGCTCTAAATCGAGCTTTTTCACAATTATTTTCATTGGTTGAAAATAAATTCCTTAAGAGGAAATTGTACATGGAAAATTCGGATATCACACAAATTTATTTGGAAATACTGTATTTTATCGAAATATACAAAAGATTTTTATTTGAAAATACCGTATTTCCTTGAAAATATTGGATTTACTTGAAAATACTGTACTTTAATGAATATAATTAATTGAAAATAATTTGAAAATGCCATATTTACTTAGAAATACGGCACTTTTAATGAAATATCCAAAATATTTTTATTTGAAAAATTGAATTTGCTTAGAAATACTAGATTTACTTAGAAATACTATATTTTAATAAAATATAATTAATTGAAAATATTTGGAAATACCAGATTCACTCGGAAGTACCTTATTTTATAGGAATATCCAAAATATTTTTATTTGAAAAAATTGGATTTACTTGAAAATATTGAATTTACCTCGACATACCAGATTTTATTTCCTTTCCTCAACATATTATCTAGAAAATAAAATATTCTCTTTTTGTTTTTCATATTATTTTCCTTTCTTTTAAACCCTTTATTTTTTTTAAATTATTTTTTTAATCTTAATTTAAATTTAGCCCCAAATTATTGAAATTCTTAAATCTACCCTAAAACCCTAAACCAAACTTGTCATTGGAGAAGACGTCAGCGAGGACAGCTTATGGAGTCGTGTCGTCGATGGCGGACCATGATTTCGTCAAAATTATTGTCATCGTGATAGGCCTGTGGAAGTTGCGATTCCTGCCGTTGCGAAGCTTCGTCCGAGGGCTTCGTCGGTGTGATTTCCCATGACGAGCTCGCAGTAGGATCTCGATCACAATTCTGGTGTTGCAAGGCTTCGTCTGGGGGATGTCGTGAATCTTCTTCGCGGGGGCGAGGTCGCCATGACGATCGCGATTCCGGCATCTCGAGGCTCCGTCTGGGGCACCTGTGAAGATTTCACCTTGCCAGAGTTCGCGATCCATGTCACTTGAGACGGCTGATGGCGGCAATCATCTGAAACTGCAAGTGAGAGTAAGTTGGACAGAAGGGAGGGAGATACGGGTAATTTGGGTACTTTAGTAAAATAGAAATCAAAATATGCTATAATTTTCACATCCTAAAAAATTATGCTATAATTTTCTATTGCATATGTAAGATATGCTATTTCCCTCTTTCTCAAAAAAAAAAAAAAAAAAAAAAGTTATCCTTTTCATTTGATTATTGGGCTCACATATTATAGCGCCTAAACTGTCCCAAACAGGAATGAGAAGCTACAAATAAAGAAACTCTGGAATTTTATCATTAGATTTTCGAAAGTTTGGACTGACATAATTTTTGGGATATGGTTTTATGGCTACTGGAGAGGGAAAGTGAAGATTTCAATCATGTATGTTTTTTTCCTGAGAGAGAGAGAGAGAGAGAGGAGACAAAAACCATAATTCACAAATTAGGAAACCGATAATTTATTACAGGGCCGGAAAATCGGCAGGACCAGTATAATATTTTTTTCTTTTCCTGCTAAAGTCAAAAGATGCATATAATGCACTCCTTTTTCCCCTCAATAAATAAATAAATAAATAATAATAATAACTTACTCTTTTATACGAAAATAACCTATATTTGACCTCCAAAACAAAAAAAAGTTTCAAAATTAAGAACCCGTTTGGTGAATGAATTTGAATTGAAATTTTTAAGTTTGAATAGTAATTTTTGTTGATTTTTTAGAAAAGACAAAAAAAATTTTCAAAAAAAGATAAAAATTTGAGTTTAAACCTTAAGTTTAAACTCGAACTTCAAACGGAGCCTAAAATTTTCCTAAATCAAATAATTACATAAGGAAACTTTCTTAATTAAATTGCTGAATTATTTTGAAGCCTTGAAAAAAGTAACTTCATTCTACAACAGTTTTTGTCAAGCCGAAAGTACGGTTCTCATCATCATCTGATTTCTTGTTAATGTGAGCAGCATCAAGCTTCTAGAGTGCGGATTATTCAACTCGGTTCTAACGTTTTCTTTATAACAGAAGCAACAACTTATGTTTCATACATACTTCAACGTGTCTTTTTATTTTGTTAGCAATATTATTTGGATACGAATACTATGTTTTGTTGGATAGGAAAAGGCGAAGGAAGGAAATATGATCATGAGGGAAAAATAAAGAGAAAATGATAAAGTTGGTTATTGTTGGTAAATGTGGTAAGAAGGGAAAAGAAAGAAAGGGGAAAAAAAAGAGGGAAAAAATTATAATGGGATCAGCTATTCTAAATCCTTTTAAAAATGGGTGGAAAACATAAATCCATAAAATAAATAACAAAAAATGACATTTTTATCCTTGTTTTTACAATGAAATTATGTTAAAAGACAAATCTAAAGGAAAACTTTTTTTTTTTCCCCTCTATCATTCTAATTTTTCATCTTTTATAAGTTTTTTCTCTCTTTTTTTTGCTCGCCAAGATCACCTACAAAGCTACACATATTTTTTGGGAAGGAAACATAGTTGCAGATAAAAGTTGCCTTGCACAAAATTCACTTACGTAATTCGAAATGGTGGTTTAGTCTTCCGGACTTCTACTCCAACGAGTTCAATACTAATATCACTAGATTCCCAAGCTTCCGTTTTCGACCCTCTAGGTAAATATGTATTCTTTTTCCCTTTTAGTCTTTTTCCCACTGGGTTTTGGTTGAAAGGTTTTTAACGAGGCATATTTGGAGATGCAAACAAAGTTAGAGTCTTGGCTCTCACTTTTGGGATCATCTCCCATTAGTTGCCATTAGTTTGGGTTTCGGGTTATCATAGTAAAGTTTTTCTTTATTTTTATTTTGCCTACCTGCATACAGATATTTTTTCGGAGCCTGTGTGTGTGTGTGTTTTTTTTTTTTTTTGGTCTTAATTTCTCCTATAAACATCTAATTTTTTATATTGTTTTTAATATTATTTTAATGGAATGGGAAGTGATGAGGGTGTTACAGGGGTGCCGATCTAATCGGTTGTCTTGATACACCTACTGATTCCTACCATCATTCATTAAAAAAAAAAAAAAAGCAGAGTGTTAATTAGTTGAAAGAGATGGTTATTACTTATTAGAATGTGAACTACTGTTGTTAATTTATTCCAGAATGGACCTGGTAGATAGGCTAGTTTAATTTCCAGGCTGATCATGGACGTTGCTTAACAACTTATTGGAAAGTACCTGTTTGTTATAATACTATCAGACATATGTGCATTTCTAATCCAATCTGAATCATGTTTACTATAGTACCAAAAGCCCCTCCAAATCTTCCTAATAATGAATTAAGACATTTTTTTTTCAGGTTATATATATACAGTACACACAGGCATGAGTTTCATTTTTTTTTTCTTGATAAAACATCTCTACTTCTTGCTCCTCCCTGCACATGGAGCTAGTCGTTTCGCTCCAAAAAGAAAAACTTTATAGCAGCCACGTACGTTCTAGAAGAAATAAATTAATTTGAAATTGAAATGTTTGGAAATTTACAATGGAAAATTGTAGCTGCCGCCGACTGTCTGTTTTTATACGCGAAAACGATCGATATATATTTTTATATAAATTATGGTGACGGGAATCCATATATATGCACCAAAATATTTTAGTCAGACATCATCAAAACGATTGATATGTACTGTTAGTATAAGATAGAAAAAGAAAACATCGGTAAGGTAATTGAACTAATCAACTATAGCGAACTTCCAAGAGAATTAGCAATAATGAATGTAAATCAACCAATGTCCTCTAGTCTGATGAGTGTTTAAAAGTCCAAGTCGTTGATCAAGATAAGTGCTGAATTAATATTAATACAGATTATTAAAAAATCAAAAGACTTGGGGCTTAAGCAAAAGCGACTTAATATTATCTTGAATGTTGTTCCTTTCCAAGCTGACCCATTCTCAGAACTGACTTGGGAAGGTTCAGTGTGAGGTAATGAGATGCCAGCACGCAATGGGCCGTTGACATGCAATTGGTGATCCGTAACTACTAGTGGAGTCTAAGGCATTATGATTCCGCGTTACGATCATGATTATCATGCTGGCCAGGCAATGACGAAGACAGAAATTTCATTAAAAGGGGTTAATTGTTACAAATGTTTTGCTCAATATAAATATTTACTTATTAAATAGTACAAGTATCTTGACGGTTGAAATTGATAATTAACGGATATATATTTTTTTTTCCTAACAACTCTAACTCTTATCTTGTCCAATCTTTAGTATTTTATACAAGATAAATTCCTTCTCTTCCTTACTAGTGCAAAAATAGTATATTTGATCGCACTCTTAAGTGCTTAGAGATTTTAGTGAACGTTTTAGTTTAACTGATTTTTCTCTTATCTTTTAGAGAAAGGGGGCTATAAAAATTTGTACCGAAAATATAGGCGGAAACTTAAAAAGAAAAAATGAAAAAGTTGGGGCCGGGGCTTGGGGGGCTATATGTAAATTTTTGCAAAACTTTATAGGCTAAAATGGAAGAAAGAAAACGTTGAGGGGATCAGGTCATTTGTTGAAAGAATGGAATCAGCTGATATTATTGAAGAGGGGGACCTGGTAATAAAAGGCATCGTAGTCTTGTTTTAAGAAAGCCTAATCATGAACCAGCACTTGAACCGGGATCGTCTGTCCAAAATGTCTGTCTAATTAATGCTGTCCGTCCAGTAAAATTTGGACACTCCAATTCTTGCAAAGAAAATGTTTTATCAAAGCCCAAAATCATGTAATGTTTTATCTGTTAAAGAAGTTCAAAGCAAAGTATGTAGATGTACGAGGGAAAAGGGTCCAACACAGGAGAGTAGTATGGTGGTGGTTATATTTAATAAAAAGTACTCAAGAAACGAAGCTCTCATATGATAGATTTGTTTTTTTTTACGTGAACGACATGAAAGGATCAGGAATAAGAAAGAAAAGAAAGAAAGAGAAGAAGGAGAAAAAAAAAAAAAAAGACAACCCTGACACAAAGGGAAAATGGAGAGAGAGAGAGAGAAATGGAATGCTTTTGAGTTTTCATAGGCTGTATGAATGACTGAAACTATACCAAACAATGGCTGCTTTACGTGCAGATTATATCTGAGAGAGAAAGAGAAAGGTGAAGATGGAAGAAAAAGTGAAGTTGTCGGACCTCAACGAACATTTCCATGGTTTTGTACTTCACCTTCCTTGATGTCACCTGCGACGGCTTAGCTGATGCGGATCACATCCAAGAGTATTCCTCAGAAAGGTAAGAACTGTTTTTCAATCAAATTAATCTTTTAATGGTACGATATATTAGTTTTACGTTAAAATTTAAAACGTGTAACACATTACTGCATCATTAATTTAGAGATAAGACGGTTGAAAAATTAATGCTATCACTAAAATAACAATTCTAACCGGTAGTGTTAGATAGGATGTCCCACAGTTTTTTTTTTTTTTTTTTTTTTTTTTTCAAAGAAAGGAGTCTTTTACATTCTGTTGTTTCACGAAATGTCTTTTTTATTGTTTGTTACAAGCTGGTTTTCTTTAAAATGACATGTCTCAGGGACGACAATATTTCTCATAGGACCCGGTTTCATTTTGAACAAACGAGGATGAAGATAATATTGGAGATGGGGGCAGAGATAGGCATGGAGTCTTGTTTTCAAATTGGAAGAGAGACGACGACATGGAAAGCACCTTGCCACCTTCATCTTGATAAATTATATTAATTACATAAAATTATGTTACATATGTAGGTATGTATTGGAGTTTTTAAACTTAATTATTGTTTTAATAAAAAGGATAATTACTTGTTAAAGTTTTTACTTCTCATTGAAAAAGAGGAGGTAATATATAGAAAGATAGTTACTATTTTAATTTTTAGATTTTAATATTTCTTGATGAGGTATTTTTTTGGCTATTTACATTTTTTTTTAAGAATTTGATTTATTTTGTGAAGCCTTTGATTTTGGCATAAATTTATGGTGAATTTCTACGTTACTTTGTATTCTAAGTAATGAAATTTTCACATGCATAACAATTTTTATTGGAGATTAGAGATGAGGAAGGCTCTCCCAATGGGAAAATTTGCCCCAGCCCCACCTCGCTCTAGACGGAGATGAGGATGGTTCTGACGGCCAGGAGTGGGTATGAAAAATCATTCTCTGCCCTCATCAGACAGTCCTATCTTGGGGTCATTCCCTAACTAGTTTAGTTTTTCATGGATAAATGAATATTTAGACAAATACTTTTAGATAGATGATCTCGATTCAATTTAAAGATTTACAACTTATCGATACACGTTTGGGATAGAGAAGAACTTTTACCTAATTATTAGAGTGAGGGAGAAGAAAAGTTCAAAGAAAAAGTTGATATATATCTATTCATATTTGATCTTAAGAACTGGTTTTATTTAACGAAATATTTTTAGATTATGTACAAAACCTGTACTGAAATAGACTGTTATAGCTTGTTTGGTGGAGTAGTTTGAGTTGGGATTTTTAAGTTTCAATAGTAAATTTTTTTGAATTTTTAGAAAAGACAAAAAACTTTTTTGGGAAGAAGACAAAAAAAAGTTTGAGTTGAATGTTTTGAGATGATAAACCAAACAGCCTATTAATTTAGGGGTTGCGTGATTTGTCTTTTTCCGCTCCCAGAGGATGCGTTGCCATGACCTTTTGCTATTCTGTTGTTGTTTTCTGCATACATATGTCATGTTTTTTTTTTTTCTTCAATTAAATATCCAATAAACCAAACTGATTGATTAGTACTGCCGGCGGTAATACGAATTCAGAATTATATTTTATAACGTAATTTTTTATTTCCTATGCATACAAAAAGATAGAATAATTAGTATCAAATTTATTGGGTAACGTATTACAATCAATCAGATTATTTCTAAGTAAAAAATAAATCAGATTGGAAACCCTTTTACGTTTACTTACTAAAATACTCCCACTTGCAATAAGATTATAAATACCCATTGCGTGTTATGCACCTTTGAAAAAAGATTAATGACATTGGACATTTTTTTTAACTCCCTATCAATTTCTCGTAACGTAAGAAGTAGATATTGGTGTGTTTTGTTCTTAATTACAATTATGGGTCCCACTTCTAATAAAGCAACACAATGCATACATATCACATCATAAGGAGTTGATGGGAAACTGATATATTAAGATGCCAATTAATAGCAATACTCTTTAAAAAAAATGGAAAATGTCATCCAACAGCACTTCAATACTACAAAGTCAACGGTTTTCCAGAAAAGACAAGAAATCAACGCAAGCTACCAATATTTACAAGTTTAAAAAAACCAAACGTCGCCGTCGCACCTAATTTCCCTCCTTTTTCGAAACTTTGAATCATTCCTTCTTCATCGCGAATGATGCAAGCATACATATTATAAATGTCTACTTATGTCATCTATATATGCAAATATAATAGATATATGTATGTATCATCAATACACATATTTATATATTCATTAGTGGTATGTTTGTGTATATATATATCTATAATAATAGATACAGTCATAATACAAATCATGAGTGTGCCAAAAAAATTAAGAATTGCATATGAAACGATTCTCCGCTCAAATTACCAACCCCTTAAAACATGCATGGGAAGTCACACACAAACACATTACAATTACATTGTGGGAAGCTAATATTATGGGTTTCAGTAGTAGCAACATTAGTACTTGTCCAATTACCTTACCAAAAAGTAGATGGAAGGCTAGTTCCAACCATCTTATTTAAGAACAGGCCTTCTTTGTTCCAATCTTATATCTTGTCTCTAAATTTCTCCATCTTTGGTTCCTTCTTGGCGATATCTTTACGAGAACGATACCCAAGACTCGCTAGGTGTTGCCTTTTGCTCGCCGCGGTGTCTATAACCGTAGGAATTGCCATTTTAGCTTGGCTCATTGTGCTTTACCCTGTGCCCTTTAACCCTGCTACATGTTTACTAGGTCGTCTATTGTCTCATTTAAAGCATATAGGATCGTGACCACCAGATATCCCATACCCTCCATATTAACCTTGATTTTCTTGTTTGTGCGAGTGTGTATTATTAGAGTAAATGTTGTCTTTTTTGGGGGTTTAACGTTGGTGTAGCGATAAGATATCTTTTATTCTTTTTCTCTTAGGATGACTCTACGTTTATTTCTTGGTAATATAGAAGGTCATGTCCGGCTAATAATATGCTAGACTTTTGGTGGTTGGCATGAAATTGGTGGGCCCATGTTTCGAGTAGAATTGAGCGCGGCCTTTTCCAATTCGTTGGTGAGTATCGAGACTTCTTCTATATGCAGGGGATTGAGGATTGGGAGATGCAGTGTATAAGCCACTTTAGTTGTGCAAATTATGGCCCTTTCCGTTTCATTGTATCCCTTGATCACAACTAAAGTGGCTTATATATACGGCATCTCCAAGTCCTGTCATAAATCCATCAAAGATCAAGCCACCTGATAATCGCGAATCATGGGAGAAAAATATATTTTGCGGTCATCTGTTTATCGATTGGCCTGTCTTCATAAACCTAAAATCTCCTGTACCCTATAGTGTCTACAGCTATTTTGAACTTGAAGGCATCATGACCAAATGAGTTCCCAATACGCATATTGGAAATACTAGTTTGAAGTTTCTATATGAAACTCCTTGCACACACACACACACACACACACACACATATTTACATGTATTTTATCCTGATTAACTTCCGGACCCTGCTGCTTAATTAAGTAAAAATCTGCTTCTTTCTCTTCGCTACCCCCTCAGCGTTTTGTTCCATCCTCGGATAGCCCCTTATAGAGAACTTGGACAACTCCTGAACATGGAGGAGACATGCCCGCTTTATACAGATACATATATATGTATGTATACAAATACCCGCACACACACACACACACACACAGAGCATGTTGCCTCTATTAGAGATAAGGATTTGGAAGCTAATGGAGATGATGAAGCAATTCAAAATTCGTTATACAGCCATGTAACTTGTCAGCTTATGATCGTGTATCTTTGTTAGACTTTATCAAATGTTGTAGATACGAATATTTAATTTTCTTCTGTAATCAACTCTTATAAATATGAAAAAGGCTTTATCAAATATTGTAGATACTGACATTTAATTTTCTGATGCAATCAACTCATACATATAACATAGGGGTATATTCTATTTTTCCATACTCTTATTTAGTCAATTTTAGTACCAGTGAATTATCGTTAATTAAATTACCTTTAAGGACAACTGTTTCACAAAGTACTATTCATTTATCTCAATCTTATGATTCAAAAAATAAATTTTTTTTTTCAAATACGATACCTATTAAACACTCAACCTTAATATTAATTATCTCATAAAGAATAGACTATAGCTTCTGATGAAAGCTTATAGATGTGTTCGTTTATTGTATACCCATTTTAATATAAATATGTGTTTGATTATTGTATACCTATTGTACACAATAATCGAACGCATGTATGACTCTTGCAGAATACCTCTATAAGGGATGGAAAAATTCAATATATTGAGGAAAAAACCATTATTGTTACAAACGAAAACGCAATGAAAAAGAAAAGAAAAATCTAAAGCACCTCTAAAAATGCTCAAATGATGAGAAAAAGCCACTAGAGAAAGTAGTAGAGCTTGATATAGATGCATGGTGTAGTCGAACCGCTGCCTGAATACCGAGCGTAATCCCCACATGCCACGCCGAAAGATTGCACCACCAGTGTACCACAAGAATATTTCCATTGTTGCACAGGTCAAACCTTTGAATGATTTGGATCGCCGTGCATTAGAAGCGCCAATATAACAACGCTCCAAACGAACGGCTGCTAATATTCGCCCTGTCTTTGATCCGCCTCAACAGAAGCTCTATACTGCATGCTGTCCCGACCACCAGAAAGGTCACTGTCTAACGAGATTAGAGACCAAAATTCAATATGAAGAATAAACTTCATCCTTAAATTAACATTTCTAGTTATTCATTTTGTTATGTTTCCAAGATATCATGAATGAAATTCAACATCTTATGAATTTGTACCGAGTAAGTCAAAAGGCATAACACTATAAATGAGAGTTTGTTAACAATTCAGAATTAAGACTTTTGTATATATGATCATCATTGAATAAATTTGAGTACTCTATTTACTACCAGAGATTATTAGAAATTTAGATCAACTGGACCTATATAATTATACCAAACAAAAAGAACTTTCATATCGATAATACCTCAACAAAAATCTAGATAGGATTGTCCCATTCATATTAATGGTGATGAATCGTGCTAATAACAGTTAATTGAAGATTCCAATTCTAATTATTTATTATTGATAATTTTAGATTATTATTCTTAAATACTAACTTCAATACATAATACTTATATAAGATGTTAACATTAATAACTATGAAATTTTATAAAATAACAATAAAATTCTAAACATCATATGAATCCCTAACAGAATATGGACAGCAGATAGTCCAAAGCTGAATGTGATCGTAATTATTATATTAGCTCAGTGAAAGAAGATAATGATCTCCTGCGATTTCTCTATCCCTCCTAAGCGACAAGTAATATATTAAAAGTCTGTTTATCAAATAAATAAATAAATAAATGTAATATATTAAAAGTCAAGATAAATACTGAAGTTTGCATTGAGATACAAAGATAAAAAACATATATGTATATATAATTTTCATATGAAGCAAGACCAGGCATGCCTTTCTGCGAAGCCATGACGGTGTGCGTTTGATCATATCCAAAGTGTCGCAGTAGATTAGTTTCGAGTACATTTCCTAGCACTATTAAAGTGAAATGATTTTTGAGGAAAAAAATGAAATTATGGGTCGTGTGAAAGGAGATCAAAGTGATGAGAAATAAAAATTACAAAAAAAAAAAAAAAAAAAAAGGCGAAGGGGAGGGAAGGGGAAGAGATAAAAAGAATTCACGAATGCTATTTTTTTCCCTCGCTCTAAAAAATTAGACTTGAAGAGAAAATTTTTTTCATCTTGAATACTCTTTTTTTTTTTTTTTAATCTTACTTATAAAATATAAAATAAATTAACATTAGTTATTTGAGAGAAATTCGGCTGCTCAGTAATTTTTGGATACTTATTTTAAAGAATGGTCAAACTTTTAACTTATTTTGTAAAAACTGATGGTTATTAAAATGATTGACAGATTCAATCAATTAGTGATTAACTAACAAAAATGCACATTGATATTGATCATTTAATAATTAATTATCTCCAAAGTGATTGTTGCCGATTGATATTTTTTTAAAAGAATGATCTTTTTGCAATTTAATAGAAAAAATTTATTAAAAATTCTTTTAAAAAGGTCGTTTTCCAATAAATCCATTTATAATAACTTTATTTTCTCTTATTCACATTTTCTTTTCCCTCCGTGTTTTCTCTCCTTCCATTTTTCTGTTTCTCCAACCAAAGAGAGTTTGGGGTTGCATGATTTCCCTTTTTTTCGTACAGCGATGATTCTTTGATCTGATGCCGAGTTTTTGGTTGTTGTTTTCTGCGGATAGATCATCCCATCTAGCGATCTTATGATGTTTTTCTTATATTTGGCATGGTGGAAAAAAGGAGGGAAGGAAATTGGGGAAGCGAGTTTTTAATGAAAAATGATAAACTAGCATGTTTGGCAGGAAGGAAGAGAAGAGAGAAAATAAAATTAGGTAGAAAAAACTTATAGTAGGACCCAATTATTTTTAATCACTCCAAAAATGAGAAAAAAAAAACTAAATCTATTCAATAATTACTAAAATTACTTTTTTGTCATTGTTATTAAAATAAAAATATATATGTATAAATAAATAAAATAATAATTATGCAACTTTTTTTATTTTTATTTTCTCTCCTTTTATAATATCAAACATCGTAAAAGAAAAGTAAAATCTTTAGTTCCCTCTTATTTTCTTTCATTTCTATTTTTCCTTTTCCTCTTGTTATCGTTCCTTCTTATGAAACATAGCTTTAGAGTGTAATTGGATTAATGGTCATGGATTCAAAAATTTCAATTTAACTCTAATTCAAATTCAAAATTTAATTTTTTAAAAATATATATCATACTTCTTTTTCTCTCTTTCAAACACCGATCCAATTTAAATTTTGCATTTAAATCTAAATTATTTATTCAAACTTATGATACAAACAAGTTGTCAGTATTACTATAAAATTATGGTTTTAGAAAACAATTATATGTCCATTCTTGCCTACTACAACCAATCAGATCATATTTTTAATTAAGGGGAAGAAAGAAAATCAGATCAGTGACCAGACATTATCGTTATAGTTGTCGTTATTCAACTAAAATACTTCCACTTGTAGTGAGATAAGTACCAATCAACTTCACGCTCCATTTTAAAAAGATGCAAACTCTCTTCGACCAACGACGCTGCCGACACAAAAAAACATACCTAAGTCAATGCAGGACATGTCGTCTGTCTCTATTCTCTATCCCTTTTCTGTCTTCACCCAGTAAAATTTCAACACGTCAGCTAAAAAGCTACGTCAATAAAATCTCATACATATCAGCAAGGATGCCAACATCAATCTTAACATTTGCTCTTCTTTTGAAAAAAAAAACATTTGTTCTTCTTCCTTTTTCTTTCTTTATTTCTCTTTTCTTTTCATCTTCTTCTTACCTCCATCACCTATAACGAGAGAGCTCTAAGATACAATTTTTGTGTGGCACAAATTACTAAGTCTATGTTTGGTCAATGAGTTTAACTCAAACTCAACTCAATTTTTTAATCACAATTTTTATCTTTTTTTAAACAGTCAATAAAATTAATAATTACTTTTTAAAAAATCTACTCAACTCAAACTTAAAAATTTTATCTTATCTTAAACTTAACTCAAATATCAAATGAACCCTAAAAATAAAAACCATGGCTATGTACAACAAAGAAATCAAAAGTTACATTAACGAAGAACAAATCTTTTACATAATTCCATATAGATAGATTAAAGAGTGTTAAAGGGATTACGATCACAAGGATGGCCATAAACCCTTTTTTGATCTTGATCAAATCCACAAGACCCATTGTAGAAATCTGTATCCAAATACAGAACTGAAAACGGTAACCATCATAGGATTATTGCTTGAATCGCCTTTTGCTGATCTTGATCACCTGCTTCAATACAAAGGGGACGAGGCTCGAGAAGATGAAGGGGAAGACGTGGAAGAATCTGTGGCCCCAGGAAACATTGGCACCAACGGTGAAGGCCGCTGAGCTGAAGGCCGTTGCGACAAGGGTGGTTTGATTGGTGGTTCGGAACCAGCTGACGTTGGGAAGAAAGTCACGGTGAAGAGGGAGTCCACGTTGATGACAAGCACGGCGGATGACGCCAGTGACGTAATGCAAGCCGTAAATATAGTGCTCTTCCCAGGAAAGTGAGAAACTAAGGGACAAAAAATTGATAGGGAAGATTAAAATCAAGGGTCGACGTTATTATCTAGTTTGGGTGTAATAAATTCTCACTCTCTTTAAGTGAGCTGGTTTAATTTAATTGGATGGACAGAGAAGGGGACAGGGATGGGAGATAGATGATCCTAGTCCCTAAACTCTTCAACTTGGAAAAAAATAAAAAGGAAGAAAAGAGCCAGCTTGATACACACCAAGGGTTGATAAGAAAAAAAAAAAGCATTTAGAACATTTATTAATGTTTTAGCCTTTATGGAATGCATTTAAATGGAATTTGAATATTTAATGAGGGCCGTTAATGAAAATTTAGGGGGTGTTTGGTGAATGAGTTTAGTTTAAAATTTTTAAATTTCAATAGTAATTTTTCAGAAAAGACAACAAACTTTTTCAGAAAAAGACAAAAAATTTTTTCAGAAAAAAACAAAAACCATGATGAAAAAAGGTACAATTTAGTTTAAACAGAGCTAGCAATCAAACATGCCCTTAGTGTATAATTATAGCATTAACTAGTTATTTGGCAATTGATTTAAGATGAAACCCTTAATTTAGGGCCTTGATTAAGGTGGGTGTTGGTGGTGGGGACATTAGGCAATTGCCTGAACTGTCTAAGGGGGTTCGGCCGGCATGTATTAAGGAAAAACACGTCTACATATTGTAAAATATGTAGAAAATTAGGCGGAAATTCGGCGGAGAGCTATGTTTTGAATACCTTTTTATAATTTTGTCAACTCTAATATTAAAGTTAATAATTTTTGTCTTATGAAATGGCAAAATTATCAACATTAATATTATGGTGAGTATAAATACAAGGGTGCGTCAAATTTCTGACATTCTCATATAACCTTTTTATATCATATAAAAGTACAAGTGTCATACACACAAAACACAAGTATGAGTGCATAAATATGTGTGTATAGCATGTTTATAAATATAGACACACGAACTCACACCAGTCATATATGGTACTCGTCATGATATTTAGCATATATATAGATTTTTTTTTTCTTTCTTTTGTAGAAAAGTTAGGAGACAGATAGTATATAAAGTGACTATCCGTTCATGTCTGCGAAATCGCACACAAACACGGTACAGTTACCTGAGAAGCTAATCTTATGGGGATCAATAGTAGCAACGTTAGTACTTGTCCAATTACCATACGAGAAAGTAGATGGGAAGCCAGTTCCAACAATCTTATTTAAGAACAACCCTTCTTTGTTCGTCGCTTACATCTTATCTCTCAATTTCTCCGTCTTTGGTTCCGGCACAACTATCTCCTTACGAGAAAGATACCCACGCCTCGGCAGATGTTGCCTTTTTTTGGCTGTGGTGTCTATGGCCGTCGGAATTGCCATTTTGGCTTGGCTCTCGGTGCCTTCACCTTGTAACGTAGTGGCAGTACAGCTGCATGTTTATTAGATCATCGATCTCTCGTCTCAGTTGAAGCATGTATATATATGTGTGTGTGTGTGTATGTGTGTGTGTGTGTGTGTTTATATATGTATATGATCACCAGCAGAGATCACACACTGGCGTTGATTTTCCTTGTTTGTGCGAGTGTGTACTTGAAGTAAATTTCTTACTCTGCTTCGGTAAGAGTTTTTAATTTATGTTGCTTTACAAATGAGTTTCCATGCGTTGGAAAGACTAGTAGTTAAGAGTTATTTCTAGGAAACTTGAAAATGCATATACATACAAATATATGTATTTATATGTATGTATTTAATTACTTGTATCCTGATTAAATTTCAAGACCCTTGCTTAATTCCAAATCTTAGAAAGAATCTTCTCTTAACTCCCACACTGCAATGACTGATTGTCTGGTTCTGTTTACATTATAAATAAAACATGTTGTCTGTTTCTTACTTGTCTATTCTTTTAATTATAGTTTCTATCTTATATATATATATATATATGTTTCTTATTTATTTCGGAACAAAAAACCGGCCTCTGGATCTCCAAAAAACAAAGAAACAGGGGGGGGGGGGGGGGAGGCCTTCATACTTGATAAAAAAAAAAAGGGAAAATATAAATAGCAATTTTTTGAAAATAATTGAAGTAAATAACATATTTTTAAAATATTTGTAACAAATAGTAGATTTACCAAGTATAGCAGATAAATTATTCATTTATGAAATGTAAATGAATGATTTAGTTGATGCATTTTTCATTTATCTAGTAAATATATTAAAAAAACTGCTATTCAATTATTTTTATAAAACTTGCAATTTACTACAATTTCCTGTAACAGGAAAAATGGGCCTTCAGTTGGACTTTAAAATCCAATCCAAACACCCTAACGAGCATGAATTTCAACCGTGAATAAGATGCAACCTATACATATATATATTGCAATTTTGTTATTTTTATTAAAAATCTATTTTCAGTCATTCAAATGAAATTAGAGTTTATATAATTTTAGTAATTAATAACAATAATTTTCGTGAGAACGATAATTTACTTATTACTTTATTATTTGTTATGATATTGTGCATTTGCAATTTTTCATAACATATATAATGAGTAGTGCTCATGTGATGCATAAAGAGTTAGCCTTTGTTTGCCTCATCATCTCATTCCAACTCAAACTGTACTTTTTTTTGTTTTTTTTCTAAAAAATTTTTATCTTTTTCCCAAAAAGTTTTTTGTCTTTTCTGAAAATTCAAAAATTTTATTATTACAACTAAAATATTTCAACTCGAATTAATCAACCAAATAAACCCTTAACCTTTCATGGCACGTTGGGATTATCATAAGGCCAAATAAGATAATATTTTGGTTTTCACAAGGTTATTTGGCAATGTTAGATTTGGACAAAAGATTAACATTTGGTGGGATAAAACGAGCGAACGAGCAAAACACGTGGCTTGGTCATGATGTATGCCACTTTTTGGGCAAATTCCATCGTTATTTGGGCATTCAAAAGGGCTTTTTTTTTTCGTTTTTTTTTTTCAGCTTTTAGGAATTTATGTTTTTGTAATAAGTTGACTTAGCAATTTGGGATTCCAATTCCAATTGTGTTTTCTTATTCCTTGAGTCTAGTAATTTTCATATCCGCTCTCTGTTTTCCTCGTTCTAATTGTGTTTCCTTATTCCTTGAGTCTAGTAATTTCCATATTTGCTTTCTGTTATAAACTCTTAATTTTTGCAAGATTTCGTATTTCATTATTTTTTAAGTATGTTAGACTGTTTTGTTCAATCTCTCGATTGTATTTTGTCCTAAAAATAAGGACGCCCTTTCGGATTGAGATCCAACAATTATTGAATGAAACTGAGTTTTTACTCTTCTCTTTTAAAATTTTGATATTCTATATGAATCAACGAATTGTAGCGTCAACTTTCAATATTCTATACGAGTCAATGGATTTTTAAGGGTTTTCATTAGTTTAATTAATCTATTTTTATTTTTATTTTTACTGTTTTATTATTCTAATATACGCTTCCACAAGTGCTGGCCACAATCACCAAAAAAAAATATCAGTAGCACAGTGAAAAATGCCACGTAGCGCATGTACTCTTTCATAGCAAGTGGTTATTTGGTTCTCTTAAACGACCCAGATGACAATGAAAACTACAATGAGGCCATTTTCCATATTCAAAGCTAACGACAGAAGTGGGACTGATGTTATTAGTATTTTTTTTTTTTTTTCTCTATTTCTATCGATGCTAAAAGAAAATTTGAGGTTTCTCTCTGCTCCGTTAAGAGAAAAACTGTTTTCTAGTTCTCACTCTTTCTTTATTGATCTTCTTTGTTGTTACTCCAGCATTTTGCCTTTTTGTTAGGACAAAAACATTTTACCTATTTCTTTTTCAGTTGTACGGTCTATGTGATTTTTTTTTTCTTTCTGTTTTTTCTCGTGAAGAACTGTTGAATTAATGTTTCAAAAATTTTCTGTTTTTTCTCAAAGACAAACGTTGGATAAGGAAAGAAGTTGACAAGAGTGATTTGGGCAGTGCAGTGGAGCTGCACACTGGTGGGTGAAAAGCCTTCTAGATTACCAAAATGAGATACGCTAAGAAAATCTTTGATATATATTACTTGATTTTTTCTTTTTTTCTTTTCCCTTTCAATCTTTGATTTGGTATTTACTTGATCGCACAAGGTTACTTTCGTTCAAAAATTGACACTACTTTCTTATGGCTTTTTCCCCCTTTCGAACAGTACACGTTGGTAAACTCGTAATATTTGTAACGACCCGCCTAGCACAAGCCGTTACCTTACTTACATACTTACTTATATACTGGCTAAAACACAGCGGAAATTTTTTTTTTTTTTTATACAAAATTAAGACGTGCAACTTAAACAAAAGAGTTGTCTTGAAATAAACATATTTACATAATACTGAGTACTTAAATTTCAAAACATGTAGCGGCATTAATATCCCACGATTTTACAGTTTGCCTCGCCACGCTCCGCCACCTTGCATCAAGCATTGCTGACAGGCTGCTTACCTACAGCATAGACGTAAGACAGTGAGCTTTCGCTTAGCAAGTACAACTGTCTCGTCCGCAACGTACATATAACCATATCGTATACAATTCTATCTTAACATGCATACAACACATAATCATTCATAACATCATTCATAATTGCATAACCTAACAATGCCTATACATGTATGGTCCGGTTATGCTCATCTTTACTTTCTTTGCTTAACTTTCCTTTAGGGCCCTTACCTTGGTGTTCGTACCCGGCGCGCAACTATGGAGTGGTTGGGGCTGCCAGCCCAATCCAACTCACACCATAGTCCTACCCGACCTCGGACGGGTGGTACTACGCCGGCAAGCTCGCTTGCCTTCTTTCTTTCTTATCTTTTCTTTAACTCAATCTTGAGTCTATTAGTCTCATAGGGATTAGTGAACATGCATCATGATGTCTCACAATCCTAATTTATACTAGCAACATCATTATGCTTAACATAGAAATCATACTTGATCATGCTTTCTATAAATTAGCATTTCGCATGGCATACTCATACTCATAGCATGGCAATTAGCATATAGCATAGCATCACATAGCATACAATTGCATACACTCTTAGCATACATCTAATTTTACTTTGGCAAGCATCAACTAGAGCCTATGCTGTAGGCGGAGTTGTACTTACCTCTTTTGCTTTGTCCTCACTATCGCTGTCCTATCTTGGAGTACAGCTACAAGTCCTCTCCTGCTGGAGAAAGGACATAGGTGAGATTCTGTCTCTAGTTGTAGAATATTGGTGCCCTAACCAACATATCTACTAAAACCTAGTTGTATGTCCCCAACTGATATCTGTCTTGGTCCAATTTGGCCTTATACTGATTGGGAGAAATTTGAACTTGATTATCCCTTCCAGAGGCTACGTTGGATAACCTCTTGGTTAGATCTCGATCTACTATTGGTTTTCTTTAAACTTGGACTTCACTCTCTCTTATCGTAGCTTATGGGGTTAATCTCCTTAACCCACTTTTTTTGGCTCATTTCTAAATTATTGGTCTACCTTAAGGTTACGTTGGATAACCCTTAAGGTTACCTCTTACTAACTGTTGGGTCAATCAAAGTTGACAATTGGTCAACTACTGGTCAACCCTTGTCAATTCTGGGCTTTTTAGGCTAAGTCTGGTAACTCGGGTCCTATTCCCGGTTACGGCCCGTAATCGGCTTGATTACCAATTTTATCTTGAAAATTCATTTCTTATCTCAAAACTCCATTTCTTATCTTAACTTAGCATTTTTTTTAATCTTTTGCATTTTTAAAAGATTTTTACTTAAAAATCCTTAAAACTTTTTATAAAATTTCGATTTTTGAAATAACTCTTTGTAAATGTCGTTTAAGGTCGAAAACCGCCTTTAGAACAGTTTTCGTAGCTAAACTAACAGTTTAGAAACACTTTACAATTTTTAGAAAACATTTTGTAAAAGCTAAGGTGCAGGAATTTTCGGATTCCCTGCGCACCTTTCCTAAAATGTGCCCAGTTTAAAAATCCGTCGAGAATATGAAAAACTTGTCTTCACGAAAGTTGTAGCTCTCGAAAAATGCTAAAACTTTTGTGTTTTGCGAAAAATCTAGTTCTACCTGTATTAATACCAGTTTTCGTTTGAAAACGGCTGACCCTGAAAAACTGGGTGAAAACTGGGTCTGGGGATCAGCCACGGTTTTTGCTAAAAATGAAGGCCGTTGGAGCTTTATTTTGATATTCCGTCTGCGTTTTTCTCTAAGAAAAATTGTTATGAAAAACTTTCACGTTTTGAGTTTTACCCCGTTCGGCCTCTAAAGGGCTTAAAATTTCACTTTTCTAAAACTGACCAGATTCTAATCCGAATTTGGCAGTTTTGGGTTTACGTCCGGTTTACGTCCTATTTCGCGAATCTAACTCGACCGACCACTTCGGGAGCCTACGATTCAAGTACACAACGTTTTCTAACGTCCCATTAAAACCCATAAGCCGTCTTATACAGTCCATGCAACCCAAAATTAAAATCATAAACCTAGGGTTGCTTGGTTCTAATCATTGGAATCACTACATACAAGCATCACACAAATCCAACCCTAAAGCTAGCATGCTTTCTTGGTTGCCAACGGGCAGATTTCGGCCATACTTTGGGGGGACATACACCTAAGTTTTCTAGCATAAAATTCAATCACAAACAAGCATAAACCAAGCAAGATTTAAAGCCATTCAACCCTAGATCTAGCAAACCAAGCACACACCAAACTAGGGCATAAAAATGAAATGGACTTAAGTCCTTACAACCCAATCGAATTCTCAAATTAAATTTGAAATTAAGCTCAAAATAAGGAGGATTAGGGCTCTAGAAATTACCTTAATCAAAGCTAAAGTTTGGTCACAAATCCCTCCTCCTTTGCTCACCAAAACTCACGGCCACCTAGGGGGGAAAGGGCACCAAAAATTGGTTGGCTCTTGGTTGCTCCTCTAAGCCGAACAGTCCAAGAGCAAAAGCCCCAAAAAAATTTCAAGTTTCTCACACTCTAACTCTCCCTCACCTATTCGGCCACAACCCTAGAAAACCCACAAGAATTTCTCAACTTTTTCCTTGCTCTCTCCCTTGCAAAACCGAACACCCAAGAAGTGAAACCCCAAAAATTTTTGGTTTTTCCTCTCCCTTCTCTCACTCTCCTTGCTGCTGAATTTCTAGGGAAATTTTTCAAGAGTTTGACTGCAATTTTACATTAAAAGGAAGAGGGAAATGGAAGGGGTATTTATAGGCATGAGGAGGACTTTGGGTGATCACTTTTTGGCCCCAAAAATGTGGCTTTTTCCCTTCCTTCCCATGTGCTGCCGAAGTTGGTGTGTGGAGGGGGAAGCTCCACATATGCTAGTTTGTGTTAGTGGAAGGTGAGATCATGAGGTATGGGTAGTAGTCCTTACTTAGTTAGGCCTTGTTTGGCCAAATTGCTTCTCCAAAACTCATTTTTCTTTTCTTTGCGCTACACAGATAATTCTAATATTATGGTTCACCAAAACACAATATTTTTATATCGTATCGAAATACAAAATTTATCTGTGTGAATTTTGGATCGAAAAATATTTTCTTTAATTTTTCCGAACCCCTTTTTGCCCTTATATCTAAACTTGGTGTGCTTGATTTTCTAAGGACATTATACGGCCTATTCTTGCTATCTAGTTCACAAGACATTATTCTCGGAACTCTTTCCGGACTGTACCTCGAAAATCTTGTAAAGTCAACCCTTTGACTTTTCGTCGGTCAAACTTTGACTTTTTCGATCAAAGTTGACTTTTGTAAAATCTTACACCGTTGCGGCCTCTTCGACTTGAAAGGTTCGTTTTCGATCTTAAAAATCAATTTTGAGTCTTCTCGACCCATTAAAACTCACAAAATCCTTCAAAAACCCTAAACCAAGCTTTTTCACAAATATTTTCGTAAGGTGAAAATAATTTCCGTAAAAGGAAAATGTATATAGAAAATATCGAATATTACAATATTTCTTTTAATTGGAAACTGGCTTAAAAGAAGATTCACTGAGTGATCCTTGTTGTAGAAAAAGCAATATCGTGAGTGACAAGTGAAAAGGCAAGCGACTGAACTATTGACGTTCCTAATGACTTTAATTAGCCTTCCTCGTCAGTAAAGAACTAAATATGTACATCTTCCAGAACACTTTATTCTCAAATATATATATCTATATTATATATAGAATGGAAGGGAATGAAGATCTAGAGCAATAGTTGGAGTTATAGATTAATGTGAAAGCTATTGGAACGAAATGATATTGATAATATTTGGACAAAAGCACCCTTGTCTAGTTTTCAAGGATAGGAGATAGTTCTCCTATATATCCTTTTAATGAAGGTATGTTTGAGTCAGCATTATATTGATATACCTGAAAAATATCATGAATATAATCACCCCTTAAATCTAAAGCCATTCACCATATATTTAAAACTCAAAACAACAAAAATCATAAAGTTTTATATAACGATCAAATTCCTATAGGTCGGGTCTAACACAAATGTAGTTTGAAACTTAATGAAGATTGGTCGTTCTAGAGTCCTACCTTTAATGAACCTCGAGTATCTTCAGTGTTTTGAAGGATTAAACTGAGAGAGAATGGATGTGAAAGTGACTGTTTTGGGCTGATGAGAAAGGAGATGACTGTGTGCAAAGTTATGCACCTAATGACCTTAGTTTCTTACATAAACGTATAACTAATAGTGGTTTAACATTTTCACATCTTGCTTTTACTACTACAGAATGTGGATTTCACAACGAAACTTCCACGATCATCTTTAAAAACAGTCATAGAAGGTATGTCAAAAATACAGAACAGATCTACCTTTTCAAATATCATTTTTCGAATCGGTTATGGAATCATGAGCTTCTACGAGCGTTTTTCAAAAATAGTAATGTAAAGTTAAAAAAAAGCCAACCACCCTCGATACCTTCTCTCTCTAGCCCATCACCCAGTCTCTCTCTCTCCCCTACGCAGCCGTAGCCCTTTTGCCTTCTCTCTGTTGTCGCCCTTCCTCCCCCCTCTCTTCCTTGCACCGCCGCCACCTTCCCTCTCTCTTCCTCGCGACACCGTCGCCACCCACACAATATATTAAATACAACAAAAATAAATTAAATAAAGAATGAAAACAAAAATCGGAAAATGAAAAAATTAAAAAGAACATTAAATTCTAGAACGTAGATTTTTTAAAACCATAAATAATAGTTTGCGTGTGAAATTCTTCAAAACTCTCAAAATATAATTATGAAAATATAATTTTCAAATTGCGGAAGTAAAGAAATGAAACATAAGTTCTGGAACAAAACTCGTTGAATCAGAAAACCATGTCCACCACCACATACACATCCACATCAAGTCTCGTCCATCCTTAAACTCTATTCTTAAGCTGATCTGCAGCATGTGAAAAATGTAACATAAGCGATAATGTTTAACAAGCACATTCTTAAATCTCACGATATCATTTTTCGTAATTTAGGTATTGTCAATGCATAAATCAAACCATAATATATCATAACGTATATAGGGTGTACATACGACCTACCATACTAATATCTTAACATTATTCATTAATTGGTTACGATTAAGTTTATGAATGAATAACTAGCTTAGGTGGCGTTACAATAAACACCGGAAAGAGATTTATACAGAAGCAAACGAAGAAATATCGACGTAGTGAGGTTCCAACTGGCCACTACTCCTGGTTCTATTCATAACAATACCAGTTTACCTATGAATCTTCAATACAAACCGAAATCAGGGGCTTTATGGCTAGCCCTAAGGACTAATAGCGGTCCCGTACTCAGCCCTATTAACCATTTTAGTAAAACCTCATATGAAAAACCTCATAGAGATGTAAATGGGGCGGGGAAGGACGGGTTTTAAGCTGCCCCGTACAGACGACCCCACCCATTTATATGCCGGTGTGGGTGGGTTAAAACCGCCCGCAGCAGGCACCCACTCCACCCCGCTGACCGCATCTGAAGCGTGTTGACCCGCCCTGCATTTTATCCATTTATTATGGGTCAACCCGCCGTTTCATGCAGGGCGAGGCGGGTACCCATTTTACCCGCCTCATTTACATCTAATCTCCTCCTGTAGATGATACAATCACTATTTCAAAGGAAAAGAACCACCTAGTTGGGTTAACAACTTAATCCGAACCATAAATCACTTAGTACACAACAAAAGGGGCTGAGACTGAGCACTATACATGTTCTTTATGGAATTAACAGTCGACGGTTGGATCCATTGTGTTAACCTTCTGGTGAAAGGGTAGTTTTTACGGTTTGGAATCTAAGCATGTAAAATTCATAAAAATTTGAAAACTTACTAGAATTTGACACATAGAAAGCTCTAGATGTCTATCATATCTATCTCGGATTCTAAAACTAGATTTTTACGGGTTGCCACTAAAGTTATAACCTAGTTGCAACACCACAATTCAGACTAATATAATGTCCAACAAACATGCAAAACCAAAACTCAGAAACATCATAACCATCAAAGAACAACCAAAAGGTTCTTTATAGCAAATACATCACCGTCATAGAACAAACAAAAATATCATAACACGCTAAAAGATATTTCAAAAATATAATATTGATTTTGATTATTTTCTTTGTAGCACTACATACACCATACCCTTATGATAATATCTATGATAATTACCGTTATTACAACAATCATTCTACAATAGCAACCCATGCCTAAAGAATAAGATTTCAAAATCTTGGTAACAATTTCACTTTTTTTTTAAATTATTGCAAGGAAATAAATATCACCATATATAGATCTACTCTCTTTAGCGACACCTTTTTTTTTTTTTTTTTTCTTTAATGTACAAATGTCTGTACAAATGTCTTTAAAAAAATGAATGCTAAAAATGTTACAAAGGATAACCTCAAAAAATGCTTCCAAATATACATATACCAGCATGCAAACTTCCAGATCCATGTGCGTACATTTTCATACCTTTATTTAGGTTAATGATAATTGGCTAGGATAATAATTTGCGATATATGCCATATAAATACATACCCGGCATGCGTTTTTGCATACATCTCTTCACTTTATCCCAACCTGTGTAATGAAGCATAGATATACAAATACATATAATTTATTCGTTAGTTAGCTTTAATATCTTACATACATAATCCGATTAAAAGAAATTATAACATCAAACGGACTTGGAAAGTTGCAGAAGAAACCTTAGATTTCCGGGCTCGGGGCATATTCACCATAACTGATGATTGGAATGGTGATGATCCAGAAGGTTGTAGGAACTAAAGCCAAAATGGCGTAGTGCAGCCATAGCAAGTAAGCAAAGGAGCCATAAATGGCGCTGAAAATACACGCAGACCCTAATCTTGTATGTCCAATAAAGAACGTGAAAAGGCTAACACAGACAAGCAAAGCAAAGGCTACCGAAAACCAAGTCATGGACTCTGGGTCTTTGACATACTTGGTTAAGATGAATACCAAAAACCCAGAGTCACAGGTTATTCCAAGCTTTCGCATCTCTTGTTTATCCGGGATCTTAAATTTACGCCCAAACCGGTTCAGATTCGCATTACACTTTTGAAGGAAACCCCTAACCGCGGTCACACTTGAAGATTGGGATAGCTGTTCAAGATGATAATTCACCATTCTCCTAGTCGAGGTCTGCTCATTGGAACCCGATGGCGGCGGCGGCGGCGGCGGCGGCGGCGGAGCTTCGGTATCAAATTTCCCTGGTGCTTGGTGTTCATCGCTACTGCGCGACATGCGACGCCATGGGAGCCAGGCCAGAGGCCGCGTGTTGCTCAGGTCCCAGCGGCTGGCCGGTTTGGGCTGTTCTTTCTCTTTCTGATCAGACATGACTTGAGATATCACTCAGATTTGTTGTCGAAAGGAGTTAATCAGATATATATGTGTGTGTGTGTGTGTGTGTCACGCGCGCGCGCACGTGCAAGGTGAATGAAGGACATATCGCGAAGCTGGGTTGACTGATCTTTTGAAATTCTGATTTTAACCCTACACTTTCATGTGAAAAAAACATATTTATATATATATATATATATGTATGTATGTATATGTTGATTGTAAAGATATGTAAAAATATGTTGATTGTATCATTGTTTTTTAATAAATTATAACAAAAATAAATAAATAATTTTTTGATGTAAAAATATGTTGATTGTATAATTTTTTTAGGAAAAAAGTCATAACATTTGTTTTTTCTTTAAGTGACGAGAACTTTTTTCTACACATTGCTGGGTTATTTTAGATATTTAAAATATTCCAATAGTATTCAAGACTAAAAATATATAGTAATCTAATCAAGTTGATCATCAGATAGGTTTTTTTTTTTTTTTTTTTTATGGCTAGAGATGTCTTAATTGTCTTTCTGGTGACTTACTTTAACGAGCGCATAAATATATATAATATAGGTGCACCCCCTTACAAATTACATACACATAAATATATTAAAATATGCTCTCTTTTTTCTCCCTTCATTGAGGTGGAATATTTAAACTCTATGCCTTATAATAAAATAAAATATGAAATTATTATTAAATTATGCTTGCAACCACATATTAAGAATGATTAGTTCCTAAATTTAACATATTTAGGAAAGAAATGTATTTTATAAAGAAAAACATTTTAGTTATAAATAAAAACATTTTAGTTCTTTGTCTTTTGTCTACCTTTTATTAGGGGGCTAAAATTAAAAAAAAAAAAAACTCTATAAAGGAAACATGGCTTATATTGACGCTAGCTAATGTTTATAAGTAACATGTAATGCATGGACAGACACATGACGAACATATATCATATGCATTTCATAAAAAAACAAATATATTACAAGAAAGATAGGATAACGGAAATAAAATAGTACAAAGAGTACTTTTTTTTTAAATGTTAATATCGCAAAAATTTATTTAAAAAAAAAGGGAAAAAAAAACGTGCAGATCCGAAATAAAAATAAGACAAAGCGAGAACGAAAACGAAAAATAGAAAAACAACTAAAAGAAAACAAAAAAAGACATGACATGCTCCTAACAAATATTTGATGGAGTAACTAAGTTGCCTTAAAATTAATCGTAAATTCTAACCAAGCGCTATAGTAGTATGTAGTCTAGAGCGGCATCAATGCTGCAAGCTAAATGGACCTTGAGGTTCGCTATATATATATATATATATATATATATAATTTTTTTTTGAAAGGTACGTACCGTATTAAGATGTAGCACATAGGGAAGGCACCGCGGAATTTCTTTCAAAACTGATGAGTCGTACAGGAGTTGGCAATAAAATCACTGATATGCATGGTAAACTGTACGATAATGGTGATGAGGCTACCGGAAGGTCTAAAATGTGTTTACATTCAAAACAGTAAAAAGGTTAAGAACATAATTAGCCGGTCAAAATTATATATATATATATATTACATATAAATTATAATGACATGAATCATTAAATATAACAAGACATCTCGATTAGATCAATATACATTCTGGGCATGTAAGTCGATCCCAATTTTTTTCTTTCCTCAATGATTAACTACCTGTAAAGGGGGTCCTCTCTCGGATTTACGATAGAAAAAGAATATTCCGATCGATGTTTTCATCTACGAATATTGTTTCCATACATCCTGCTGCGATCAATTTCACTATTCTGTTAAAGGAAGAAGACAAAGTAGAAATGGCTAGCTGTATGGTAAGTATTGCATATGGCATGCATGATATTAGTAAAATCTAATCAAATTCGTGTTTCTCGTGTTTCTTAGTAAAAGAGAAAAACAAAAACAAAAAAACCCAAAAAAAAAAAAAAAACACCAAAAAACAAAAATAAAACAAAACAAGAAAGACAAAACAAAATTACCTAAAAAACACAAAACGAAAAACAAAGTTTGTTTTTCTCCCCAAAAATGAATTCTTTAGAAAGATCGCTATTGATGGAATAACCATATAATAGAAAAATGTGTCAAGGGAAAAAACTTGTCTCTGACTCCCCTGTTTCTTTGAACTGAATGACTCGTGTGCATATATATATATATATATACACACACATATGTAAGATAGAAAAAATTAACTCTCTACCACTACGACTAATGTGGGCTGATTTTGTATCCACGTAGCACTTAGAAATAATATCTACGTACATTGTTAATTCTTCGGAGGATCATATCAATAAAGATAATGATATTCTTGTTTGTTTGTTTGTTTGAGGATCAGATAATGCTCTTGTTATTTTATATGTATTCGAACTAATCTACAAATTATTAGCAGCTAATCATACATATTTTCTTAATACTAATGAATATTGATAAAAAAATAATAATAATAAAAACAAGAGCACAGACCATGATATATATAACCATACTAACAGCAAGCTATCATTACTAATCTCTAAGGAAAAATTTGACCTGTCCAGTGACTAGCAATTAACCATAAAATAATAAGATTACAAACATTAGTAAATACTCTTTAACTGACCTCATTTCCCAGTCCCCTTCTACGTATTAAACAAAGCACCATTAAGCATTCTTCTAAACGCTTCATCTTGTTTCACAATTGACATTCCAATTTCCAGTAACAATGTCGAAGTAAAAAAGCAATTGTGTAAGAAAATATAGAAACTATGTGTGCTCTATCTAGATCTATAATATGTCAGTTTTGTCAGAGGACAATTTTGTCACCCAAAAAAAAAAAAACTAAAAAAAAATCCCATACTTTCTATCTGGGTGAAACTTTGGAAGAAACTTAATCTTAAAGTCCTTGAGATATAACGGGTGTGAAATAAATTTTATTGAGGGGGTGTTTGGAGAGTTGGTTCATTCCAACTCAAACTGTACTGTTTTTGTCTTTTTCTCAAAAAGTTTTTTGTCTTTTCTGAAAATTCAAAAAAATTTACTATTACAACTAAAATATTTCAACTCAAACTAACCAACTAAACACCCCCTGAATTTCTATACCAAGAGTAAAAAATGATAGTTCATGCATCAAATCAATTGGTGTGTGTGTATTAAAAAAAAACTTAAGCCTATGTTTGAATTGTATTTTGGGTCTAGTTTTTTGTTTTGTTTTTTTTTTTTTTTGAAAAAGTTAATAAAAATTATAATAAATTTTTAAAGAGTCAACCAACTTCAATTTGAAAACTCCATTTTATTTCAAATTCAACTCGAACATCAAACACATCGTGAGTAAAATAGCACAAAAAGGAAAACGTATATTATTGTTTATGAGAAGTATCTACGATAAGTGTTGACATATACTAGTTTTAAATCTAAGGTAAGTTCTAATTTATTTCAAATACAAGTACTACTGCCAAATTTAATACAGAAGAAGGAAAAAAAAAAAGGATATTTCACATCCAACACTTTCATTAAATACTATGTATCAACAGGTAGATCAAGACATTGGAATAAATAAAATTTTTTACAAAAAAAAAAAATAATAATAAAGTCAATAGTAACATTTTTAAATATTTGAAATAAATAATGAATTTATTAAGTAAACAAAAATTTTACTGAGTATTTACAAGAAATAAATGAAATCATTGACCTGATAAATTGGATATATATAGTAACTTATGTTCCAAACATACCTTAATATTTCTTTTCCGAACCAGTAGCCAAAGTCATTCACTCAATGACCATTGGTAATCCACTGGAGTCAACAAGTGACTAGTGACCAGTGTTTGGCTCCATTTGTTTTTTGCTGGGAAAAAACACTGGTCACCTGTCACTAGTTGGCTCCAATTGTTGGATTCACAAAATCTACAGATGACCACTACTAGTCGTTGTGACATTGGTTGTTGGCCTGGAGTCATTCACCGGATGATCATAGGTCATCTGCCAATTGCGTTTTTGAAATCAACCGAAGACCTCTATGCATTTCGCAAAGTCATCCATTGGCTGACTAATTATCATCTGTCAGGGTTGTTTGCCACAGGTCTGGAACCACTAAAATCACTTAATGACCAGTACCTCTAAATTTTTAAATATATGACAGCAAATACAATCATTAAAACGAATCAAAATGGAATAATTACGCCAAAATCATAAGAATTCATTTCATTAACGCTTACCCTATCAAAAAAAATTCCATTAGTATTATCTACCGCACCAACAAAAAAAAAAAATTTCGAAAGGAGAAATTTTATTAAATTTAATAAGAAGATACAAATACATTAAATAGAACTAATGATTTGTAGCATATAAGATAAAATCCTCCGATAAATGAATCCAACTAATAAGTTCTATTGACAAACAAAGAGAAAGAAAAAGAGACTCTTTACAAGGATGTCGTAGATTCGTGCCTTGAATTGAACATTCCTCCAGTAAAGGAAAAAAATGTATTGCTTTAGAGTGCCATATGATATCATCATTTAATACATACATACATACATATATATATGTTAGAATCCCAAATATACCCTAAAGTTATTACTTGGTAACTACCGTGTAATGATCGAAATGATACTAAATGATTACTAATAGGTAATCATAAACAATGATCGGTTACTAGATGGTTACTGACTGATAAAAACCCATCGTCAATTGGTTACTCTATGATAATTGGATATTTTTACAAGAATGCTAAATAACATACCACAAAAATTCACTAAAAATTCACCACAAAAAAAAAAATTCACATAGACCACAAAATTACATTTAAATCAGAGGAAAACAAATCCAAAAATTTTGACATACTAAAAAAAAAAAGTTGTGATCGGATCTTCCATGCTGTAGCCACCTCGCCACAGAGCAATCGCCGAAACCATGCCCAGGCCTCGAGGAGGAGATCGGTAGTGAGATCTCCATGTGAGTTCAAGTTCTAAAAATATCGTTTGCTCGTTTACTAATATTTCAGGGCTGCATCAATCTTTTTCATGAGATCAGCAATGGCGAAGAGTGACCAGAGATCTCATCAAGGAAAAGCATATTGGCGCGCGGAGCTTCACAAGTAGGAAACAGACCTCCCAATTGGTGCATGGAGCACCTCAGTGAGGAAGAAATTGACTTCCATGACTGATCTCCTCTGTGCAATCGCGGATCTGGCACTGCAACTCCAACGAGGTTTGACGAAGGCAGTGACAATGCTGGGAAAGAAAAGGATCGACAGAGAGGCCAGGGGTCGACAGTGGGGGAGATCAGACATTGGTGAACTGGTCGGCTGGCGTCAGAGTGGTGAGATAGAGAGAGAGAGAGACCGTCCTCAGAAGGAGAGAGAGAAAGAGAAGAGAGGTAGTTGGGGAAGTGAAAGAGAGAGAATAAGAAATAACGGAAGGAGAGGGGAAAACCGCTAAATATATTGAGGGCATATCGAATTGATCAAGTTAAATTATTACTTATCACTATGGCGTATATATTTGGCTATAGTATTTCTAGCCCGATAAAATTCAGTCCACACTCTATTTTAATGACATGTCTCATTATCTTCTCAAGGAAAATATGTATGTATAAAGCCGGATAATGAAAAATACATTGGCATACTAAAATTGAGCACATGTTAAGTCATTTTTGACGAAATCTTAACAAGCAATGGAATCTTCTAATCAATCGAGAGCAAAGATTAAGTAGCATTAAGGTCACCACTAAATCTGCATAGAAGCAACTTTAATGGGACTAAAACACCCCCAAGATTTAGATCTGTGGACAAACAAACCAACATGAAAAGTGGGCAAAACCACCTCTGTTATTGGAGTTAACAAAAAATAACAAGAATAGCTAAAAGAAGACGAACACATTGTAATTATTACACACATAACCACACACCATAAAAAACACACAGAAAGAGTCTCTGATAAAATGATCCCTGTCGTTGAGAGAAAAATAGGCTTCTAAAGTAGAGTTGATACAAAAGATTTATGGCGTGTGATGACCACATGATGCCACAGCTCGTTGCACCATTGTGAAAAGAAACCTGAGGACGCCTGCCCCCTACCCGTCACACAACCTCTTATTTTCTCACCGCTAGCCCATGACCCAGAGAGTAGGATTCCACTAACAAAACTCATTGCAAAGACTAACCCTCTTCCAGCACTACATCGATGGTAGATTCGTACACATTGTCTCATCTCTGTCTTGCTCTTTCTCACAACGTCAATCTTTCTCCCATGGGCTTGCCTTTGTCAAGGCCCTCAACTTGCCTCCATCCTTAGGGCCGAGAAACCAAAGATAAGCCAAATTGGCTGCCGTTGGAGTTTGGTCTCAAGAAAGGTAAACTATTGTAAAACCCTAATCGTTACATGAGAGAGAGAGAGAGAGATTTGGTGGTACTGCTTGTGACGTCTTACCACAACAGTTTCATTAACATTAAATTATTTAAAAAATCGTCATTTAAAAAAAAAAATACAGGTATAAGGCATCTAAAGAGATCCCGATACTAGGATCATGACGCAGGTGGCTAGATGCGACATCGGCGAGCAATTAAAAAAAAACAAAAAAACGAATTACGGAGCAAAGTCGTTGAATTATTATAGGCCACCGTGTGTCTGGTTTTGGACTGTGGAGAAAGGTCGTCTGTTCCCTTTTATTTTATTTATTTATTTAATATACAAAGCGGATAAATTCGTGCGGGACGTGAGGAAGAGTAATATTTTGAATTGGTCTCCATATACCATGCGGATAATAAATATATTTTTCTGGTATAAGCATATAATAAATATAGTACAAAATCAATTGAAATGATTTAAATAAAGATAAACTAACTTAATGAATCTAGAGGGTGTTTGCTGAATGAGTTTAGTTTAAAATTTTTAAATTTCAATAGTAATTTTTTAGAAAAGACAAAAATTTTTCAGAAAAGACAAAATTTTTTTAGAAAAAGACAAAAAAAAAAGTACAGTTTAGTTTAAACTAAACTTATTGTCAAACAAGCCCTAATTAACTAGCCACCTAACTTTTTTTTTTTGGCTGATTATTCACATCTTTCATCTGAATCAGCGCCACAAAAGGAATTGCCATTTCGCAAGTAGAAACTAGTTCTGGAAAATTTTTTTGAACCTTATCTCTCATATTTTGAATGTCTAATGGCCCGTTAGGCTTATAAATTGTACACATATTCATTTAAACAGAATATTTACATTCAAATGTAAAATTGAATTGTGCATTTAAATTAATATTTTTTTTGGATAATTTTTATTAAAGAAAAAATTTGAATAATGTAAAGGTAGAAACATAAGTATGGTATACAAATTAAAAAAAAAAAATTTAATTCGGATGTGAGATGAATTGGTGTCAAATAAATTAAATATTTAAATGAATTCACTCCAATATTTAGCTAACCACAATCTATTACATTTGAGTGTAGTAATAGCTATCTTTATAGTTCATTCGAACTGGCATCACCACTTTAAAAAGTGTCTCATTACTATTTCCGACCAATATATAAATATATATATATATATATATATCCATAATCAAGGTGTCCTATCATTCTCGTATACACAAATCCAACATTTTCCTTTCTAATATCAAAACTTCTATTTCTCAGCCTCACTAGCTCGGTCAGCCTTAATTAATATATATCTTGCACAATTATTGTCATTGGAAATGCTGGCCTGGCTTAAATTCTCTATGTTCACATGGCGTAGCACATTCATAATGTATGTACTAGTTACAACTTGCTATTAATGTCTAATCCATAAGGGGGAAAAGTTCATGAGCCTGAACTTGATATACAAATTTATAAAATTAATTATCGGAACAATATTTGATGCTTTACCTGAATTATGAGTTCTACTAAGGACAAAAACTAAAGAAAAAATCACTTATTTTGTGTGAATTAGATTTATTTTGTTAAAATAAAACGGAAAAAAAAAAAAAAAAAAAAAACACAGGACTATCACTTGTTTCGATCCAGTTTTGCTGGAAATTCTGGATCTCTCGGCTCCTGACAACCTGAACAGAAGACCCCTCACTTGAGTGGGGATACTTCTGCAGGAAGACACGGATGCCACTACAAGTGTTCAATGTGGACTAAGGATGTTTGGTAAGGACACTGGTGACAGGTCCTTCCCCACTCCCCAACACGTGAACTTATTCTTGGCAAAAAAGAATCCTCCAGGGGCAGAAGATGATGTTAGGTGAAACTAATTCAAAATTTATAAAGTAAGATAAGAGTTTTCAAAGTTTAAGGAGCAGAGTAAGAATGACCATGCAATAGAGGAACATAGATGAAAATAATTTAGACAAATAAATAAACAAATTATGGACTCTAAATCTTAAACATTTAGGACTAGACTATCCAGAAACCGAAGTACTCTCGATTATGTATGTATATATACGTACCTCCATATATTTAAAGACAACTTATAACGGGAAAGGAGTAATTTCCTTTGCTGCCTGTTCTCTAGATGTCCGATCTTGAATGCATGCAGATACAGCTTCCTTAGAAACATAAAAGAATGTGTACTTCAGCACAAAAAACAAAAAAACAAAAAAAAGAGAAGAAAATGTGCGGCTATTGCCGGAAAAATAAGTATAATTTAAAAGTTGTTTTTGGTGCTGTATTCTTCAAGAAACAGAGTGTATCCTGATACAGTCAATGCATTGGGAACTACTTATTTGCAGCACGATTAGCTTCCTTAATATCCTTTAATCCCAAATTATGGTTGGTGTAACATTTTTTTTTCCAGCTTGTACTTTATTTAGGGTATAGACATAAAACTGAAACGAAGTGGCTTTTAATCTTCCAAGAGATCTAAAACATTATATAGGAGCTGAGATTAATTTCCAAGTATTATGTTGGCGATCCTCTATCAACTTAAGCAGATCATACAGCTTTAGGAGCGGGCTACTGAACTTAATAAAAAAACTTCTGAGACAAACAGACATTTATCAGCAGTAAAGGCATGGATTGATTACGTACCTAGAAGCTGGAGAGCCGTAGTTATACGAACCACTGGAAAATAGCCAGCTCCGATCACCTGGAAGCTTGGTATCTTTACAATTTATCAAGCAAATTAAACAAGACGACATGATCAAAGCAGAAGCCGGTTTTTACATCTGATTCGTTCCCCAAACATGTATCCAGTAACTTTAAAGAAAAATATTTAAGAGGGGAAGGGTACGGTATTCCGTAGTCATGATACACACACACACACAAAACCATATATATAGATATATGGTTTTGACTTGCTCAATTCAACTGCTATGAAATAGCACGGACATATGTTTCCTATTATTAGTAGCTTTTAAATTAACAACACCAGACTTCGTGTTTATTTGGTAGGTAGAAAACACTGACATATAAACCTGTACGTACTCGTATAATCAAACAAACGACGGGTGATTATTATTATTATTATTATTATTATTATTATTTATTTCTCTTTATATATAATGCCGAATAAATATTTCTTTCAAACAAGAAAAAAAATATATGGTTTTTTTTTTATTTTTGGTCCACTTTATTCTCTCTCGTATGACAGTAATTTCCATTATATTTTAATTGCCCTACAGTTAACACAACAATATCTTGTGCCGTTATTGCTGAAATAATCTTACGTGAAATAATATTATAAAAAAGTTTAAAAATTCAAACCAACGCTATTTATAAAATCCATTTTTCAGAGTCATAAAAGTCATTAACCCATGGAAAGAAAGAGAAATTGTCATGTATAATAACGCGTTGGGTTGTTGAATACTTTTTGGGTATGTATAACTCATAAAATTGCTATATAGAAAGATTATAAACCTATATTTGCTTGCCAATGAAAGGTAAGTGATAATAGTTTAACAATGATTCTTAATCCATACTTCTGCTTAATTATTAGATATTTTGTTAAAAATTTGACAATAAAAGGCGACTGAAGGCGTTGTTAATAGTTCTCTAATGTTATATGTTTTGTAAGTCAAGCAAACGGTGGCTGTGCTAGTTTTGTTTCTAAACAAGGTAATAACCTGGCTATTAAAAAAATGACAATTTAAATTTAAAAAAAAAAAAGAAAAAAAAAAGCATGGGGTCTCTAACATTTGCAGGAGTTTTATGGTAAGAAGAAGATAAATAAATGCAATATTATTCATAGTCATAGCATCCGATCGACTGCCTAGAATGATCAATTCTGTAGAAATTAATGGTAATAATCACTACACAATATTAGGAATGACAATATTCTCTGCGAGGACGGACCCTGTGTGGATCTACCCTAAACGGGACAGGAATGAAAGATAAAGTTCAGGGATGAGGATCAATCTTTATCACTAAAAAAAAAAAATTTCTTTGCAAAAAAATAATTAAAAAAAAAGTAGGCTAAAAGATTAATGCATGTGGATTCAGTGAATAAGTCAGAAAAATCATGTGGAGTTGAGTACATATGATTTAACTTTTGTTTTAAAATGTTAAGAAAACGGAGAAAAAAAATTTTAATCCAGTAATCTACTTGATCATGCTTTCATTAAAATATGTACATATAATATATCAGAACAGACCTGTTAAACTGATTTTCTTAGTTGAACAGATTATCATATATATATATATATAGACATATATTTCCTCTGTATTTTATTTCTGTAGACTTAATTGTAAAATATAACTGAAGGTCACTGGTAGATCTAGATTAGAGAATTATATTCTATTTGATGGTTTTGTGTATACGATCTGTTATAAACTCTGGATATAAGGACAGATGCTTTGACCTTTGATCAATTCATGAAAGATTAATGTTTATCAAAGTTGTGGCTTAATTCCCTCTTTTGCCCCGACGAAGCTTACAAGAACTACTCCCAAGCGCTTTTCTT